>PVHX01000701.1:251328-264858 GCA_004024805.1 Geosciurus inauris
CAAGCCAGGCGCGGTGGTGTGTAACCCAGCACTTTGGGAGGCTGAGACAGGAGAATCGCGAGTTCAAAGCCAACCTCAGCAATGGCGAGGCGCTAAGCAACTCAGTGAGACCCTGTCTCTGAATGAAAAACACAAAATACGGCTAGGGATGTGGCTCAGTGGTCAAGTACCCCAGAGTTCAATCCCTGGTACCAAAAAAAAAAAAAAAAACAGAGAGAAAGAAAGAAAAACACCTGGAAAGGTACTGCTGCTATGGCTGCTGGACTTATGGTCCTCAGATGATGCTTTGAGAAGCACTCTTATAGAGCCAGATCAGTTCAAAACAGAAGGCAAGGTGATACAGTCAGTGGCACAAGTGGCACTTCAAATAATTAGAAATCTAAAGTATTTACAAATACCCTTTGGAAAGTTAATGAAGCCCAGAACATTTTGCCCAAAGGATCCTCTATATGATCCCCCCCGCCCAAAAAAAAAATCACACTACAAGATTATTATTAAATTTAATATTACTTGGAACACTGGAAAAGGTTGATTAGCAAACTACCAAAATTGCTCTTCACTATTATGATTAAATTTAGTAACTCTTTAAAATGAAATCCCGACCACTTTCCTATTATTTACATTAAATTTTTTTAAATATTTTTTTTAGTTGTTGATGGATCTTTATTTTATTCATTTATTATTTATATGTGGTGCTGAGGATAGAACTCGGTACCTCACGCATGCTAGGCAAGCGCTCTACCACTGAGCTACAACCCCAGTCCACATTAAATTTTTAGTGCCTATTTTAGATCATTTTTTTAAAAAAATACGAATGATATTCAAATAACAAGAGATTCCTTTACTTTTGCATTCATAGAAGAAAGAATGTGAATCCCTGGGCTTGCAAAGCAGAAGCCAGAAGTACTCAGCATATTTTGTAAATGAATTTGAAGTATTATATTTATCTTTAAAATTATTGAATTTTTTGCATTCAATTTGATTGTATCTCTTTTTAATAGCTTTATTTATATATAATTTGTGTACAATTCACCCACTTAACATGTACAATTCAGTGGCTTTAATATATCAACAGAGTGGTGTATCTGTCACCACAATCAATTTTAGGACATTTTTATTACCTCCAGAGTTAGTACCATACCATATGGCCACCATTGTCCCCCATACCCTGTGTCCCATGAATCTCGCCCCCATAAATCTCTAGCCCTTAATCCCACCCTAGACTTGTCTGTGCTAGAAATTTCATATAAATATAACCATACAATGTGTGGACCTTTGTGCATGGCTTCTTTCATTTAGCCAAGTGATTTCAAGGTTTATCCACATTAGAGCATGAATCAATACTTCATTTCTTTTTATTACCAGATAATGTTTTAGTTTGTGAATATGCAACATTTTATTTACCCATTCACCAGTTTGTGAACAATTGAATTGTTTCCATTTATTATATCCTTTTTAAAAGCTTTATTGAGGTATATTTTACGTACCATCAATGCTCCCATTTTTTAATGTAGTTTGATGAGTTTTAGGAAATGTGCATATTTACACAATCATAAGCACAATCACTTTGAAAACACTTTCATCACCTTAAAATGTTCCCTCTTGCTTCCTTGCAGACTATCCCTGCTCCCACCTCTGGCCTAATGATCATTTTGTGTCACTGTAGTTTTGATTTTCCAAAAATTCTTAGTAAATAGTTATACACTATATAGTCTTTGTGTCTTCCTCTTACCGTTGACATGATGTTTCTGAGATTCATCCATGTTGTTGCATGTATTCATAGTTCATTCATTTTTATTATTGAGAAACATTCCATTGTATGGATATAAAACTTCATTTATTCACCTGTTGAAGGAAATTTGAATTTTTCTAATTTCAGGCTATTATGAATAATACTGCCATGAGAGTTTGTATACAAATCTTTGTGTGGGATGCATGCTTTCATTTCCCTTGGAACACACCTAGAAATAGAATTCCTGAGTTGTATGGTAGGTGTATGTTATTTTTTTAAGAATATGCTGCAGGGCTGGGGTTATGGCGCAGTGGTAGCGTGCTCGCCTAGCACGCGGGAGGCACTGGGTTCGATCCTCAGCACCACATAAAAATAAAATAAAGATACCCTGTTCACCTACAACTAAAAAATATTAAAAAAAAAAAAAGAATATGCTGCACTATTTTCCAAAATATTTATACCATTTTACATGTCCAGGTGCAGCCTATGGAGGTTCCAGTTTTCCATTTCCTTGGCAATGCTTGACTTGGTTAGTTCTTTTGTATTTAGTTATTCTTATGAGAATGTAGTAATGTTTCACTGGGATTTGATTTTCATCTCCCTAATGACTAATGATGTTGAACATCTTTTCAAATACTTATTTGCTAATCAGATCTTCTTTGTAAAAGCCCTATTAAAATGTTTCCTCTTTTTTAAGAATTGAGATTTTATTTTATTATTGAGCTATAAATCCCCAATAGTGCAGATATGTGTGTATAATATATAAATTTTATCTTTAAGAATATTTTTAAAATATTTTATAAATATAAAAATATGTGGGGCTGGGACTGTAGCTCAGTGGTAGAGCGCTTGCCTAGCTTGCATGAGGCACTGGATTCAATCCTCAGCACCACATATAAATAATAAATGGATAAAATAAAGATCCATCAACAACTAAAAAAAATTTTTAAAAATATGGCCTCATTTTTCATTTTATTAATGGCAACTTTTTAAGTAGGAAGTTTATAAATTAGATGAAGTCAAATTAGTCATTTTTTTCCTTATGCTTTACGTTAGTTGTGCTGTATCAGTGTATAGCCTAAGATTGCAAAAATTTTTGTCTTCCTTTTCTAGGAGCTCTCAAATTTATGTTTATGACCTTTTTTAAGTTAATTTTTGTGAATATAATGAGGTAGAAATTTGAGTTCACTTTTGTTTACGTACAGTTATCCATATTCTAATTTAGTTTAGTGAAAAGACTGTCCTCTTACCCACTGCATTATCTTGGCTTGAATTGCCTACAACTTTGTCAAAACTCTGTTGACCCTATTTTGAATGTCTACTTCTGGAATCTCCATTCTCACACGAGTATGTGAGAATAATGTTTGTCATTTAGCCAGTAGCATATCACCTACTGTATGTTATTGAATATCCTGAAATTAGGTAGTAGAAGTCTTGCAACTTTTCCTATTCCATAATAATTGTATTGGTTATTGTAAGTTGTTTGCATTTTTATGTAAATTTATAGTCAGATTTTCAATCTGTTCGAAAAGTATGTTGATATTTTGGTTGAGGTTGTATTGAATCTGTACTGAGCATTACAGTAGCTATAAGCCACATGTGACTAAATACAAATTTAAATTAATTAAGATTGATTAAAAAAATGTAATTCCTTTGTTGTACCAGCCTTAAGTGCCAATAGTTGCCTGTGGTTTTGGCTACCATATTGGCTCAGAATTTTAAACACTGTTAAACAGTTAAGGAATGGCAATGGGTTAAACTTCCTTCTTAATGATATTGTCTGCTAAAAATGGCAGCATATATCTCCCTTTGAATAGAATGAAACAATTGGTTTCATTGATTTTTTTTTCCTCTAGTGATATATGTTTCCTATTTCATTTATTTTTGCTGGGTTCTTTATTATTTCTTGCTCTGATTTGCCTTTCTTTTTCTATCTACTTAAGATAGTTACTTTGGTTATTGATTTTAAGCATTTATTGCTTATAAAATAAGCATCTACAGTAATTTTCTTCTAAGTACTGCTTAGCTATATTCCATACATTTTGATGTTTTATTTACACTTAGCTCAATCCAGATTTGTTTCTAATTTTCTTTTTGATTTTATAAATTTGATAGAAGTATGATATTTAATTTATGTGGATATTTTGCATATTTTTGGTATTTATATTTTAATTATGGCTTTTTTTTTAATTCAAAAGGTATTATAGGGCTGGGGTCATGGCTCAGTGGTAGAGCGCTTGCTTAGCATGTATGAGGCACTTGGGTCAGTTCACAGCACCGCATATAAATAAATGAATAAAATAAAGGTCTATCAACAACCAAAAACTAAAAATAAAACAATGTATTATAGAAGTCGGGAGCGGTGGTGCACTCCTGTAATCCCAGCACTTTGGGAGGCTGAGACAGGAGAATTGCGAGTTCAAAGCCAGCCTCAGCAACTGCAAAGCGCTAAGCAACTCAGTAAGACCCTGTCTCTAAATAAAACACAAAATAGAGCCAGGGATGTGGCTCAGTGGTCGAGTGTCCCTGAATTCAATTCCCAATACCAACAACAACAACAAAAATGTATTATAGACTGGGTGCCATGGTGCACACATGTGATTCCAGCTACTCATGAGACTGAGGCAGGTGATCACAAGTTCCAGACCAGCCTGAGCAAGTTAGCAAGATCCTGTCTCAAAATAAAAAAATAAAAAGGGCTTGTGATGCAGCTCAGAGTTCTTTTAGCATGCACTAGGACCTGGGTTCAATTCCTAGTACTGCAAAAAAATAAAAAGTATAAATTACGTTCATTATTTCTAGTTTTCATAAGTTTAATTATATGTGATCAGAGAATGTAACTTTGGATGGTTTATTCCTTTTAAATTTTTTAAAACTTCATTGATGTCCTAGTGAATATTGTATGTATAATTGAAAATAGTGTATACTTCACTATCTTGAAGTGAAGTATTTTATATATGTTAATTAGATGAAGTTTGGTTGAAGGGAGTTTTTTGGGTCTTTTGTATCTTTATCTATTTTCTATTTATCTGTTTTATATGCTTTACTCAAGGGGAGGAATTTTGAACCCTCCAAGTATGATTATAGGATCATTTATTATTTCAGTTCTGTCAGATTTTCCTTCATGCATTTTTGTTCTGTTTTATGTGCATATACATTTATTATTTTAAAAATGTATTGACCTGATTTATACCCTCATAAAAATAAACCTGTTGTCCAGCAGTATTCCTTATGTTTAAAAAGCTGTTTTGTCTTATACTAATATAGCCACATGAATTAATACATATGTGGAGTAGCTTGTCTTTGACCTTCTAGTTCCTCTCTTGTTAATTGCATATATCTTTCTTTTTAATACAATCTGATGATTTCTGACCATAATTAAAGAGTGTTTATCCCACTCTTGCTTAATGTAATTATTTATACAGTTAGGTTGTGGGTCTGCTGTTTTATTTTTTATATCTCTTTTCTTTTTTCTTAGTCTCTTCTTTGTGGTTTCCTTTTATCTTTAACCAACCCTGATTATTATACCATTTAATTCCTCTACTTACTTCTTAGCTATATTTCTTTGATTTTCTTTCTGTGGTGTTTGTACTAGAGATTACAATATGAACATTTTACCTTATCAGGATTTACTTCAAGTTAGTACTGGTTTAATTCCAGCAAAATAGCAATTTTGTATCCATATATTTCCACTGTGAATAACTAGTGAATCTGAAATTTTATCCTACTTGTAAGTTAGCTTGCCATCATTTAATGGATTCTGGCAGAGGACAAGAGATTCCTGGGTCGAAAAGAAAGGATAATTTATTACTCACAGCAATAGCATTAGCCAAAGCATCGTCATATGTACCAGTTCTGCTAGCCCTAATGCCCATAGGGTAAACCAACAAGGGGCAAAGTGTAATACAATTCACTAGAGCAACATTTATGAATTGTGCCAACAGGATAGTGGTACCATGGGATGTTCTGAAATGTAAAAGTTTGGTGAGCAAATAAGTCTGAGAAATTTTACAGCTATATTTATCTTATGTATTTCTACAGTTTTCATTGTCATATTAAAAGCTCTAAGAAGCCTTACAGAAAAGAGAGATGCTTAATTTTCTTTGAAGCAACAGTTCCAAAATTATTTGACCACAGAATCACCTTCTTTACCAAAATGACTTGCAGAAGTAGTGTTCTTACATTACTCACTTTGGCAAATATTTGTCCAGCGAACAAGAATTAAATATAGACCATTTATTTTTAAGTCATCATTCAGAAATATAGTATTAATGGAACAAAAGTAGAATGGGTGTTACCCTTCCAAATTTCCTTAAAACTACTAAAGGAATTGTATTTTTTAAATGTTTGAAGTCAAATATACAACATATTTATCTATAAACTCTGTTTCCATTTGTAGGGGATGTGATCAACCTTGGTGACAGACAGCTCACTGTTATGCACATGCCAGGTCACTCCAGGGGCAGTATTTGCTTACATGACAAAGACCGAAAGATTCTCTTCAGTGGAGACGTTGTATATGATGGATCACTGATTGATTGGCTCCCATACAGCAGGATAAGTGACTATGTTGGAACTTGTGAACGTCTAATAGAATTAGTGGACAGAGGTCTGGTTGAGAAAGTGCTCCCTGGGCACTTCAATACCTTTGGTGCTGAAAGGCTTTTTCGATTGGCTTCTAATTATATTTCAAAAGCTGGGATATGTCACAAAGTGTCTACTTTTGCCCTGCGATCTCTTGCAAGTTTAGCCCTACGTGTAACAAATTCTAGGACCTCACCCTAGTATCTATGCCGATAATCTATTTTGATTAACTGTGTACATTAATCCAGTTCATTTTGTGCTGTTTAAAATGGTTAATAGTGTACATTTCAAAAGTGCTTTTATACCACTGTTGTATATTAGAGAAAAAAAGATTCAGAATGAATAAGCCAAAAAGCGGAAAGTTTTAGTTTAATTTTTTCTTCCAAGTAAATAACCACATAAATAAGCTTACAATTTGCCAAAGCTGTCATAATATTTGCTCTAAAAATGCCACATGTGTATAATGGGACACAAAGAGACATTCTGAAACAACAGAAAGAACTGTCCTTGCCCATTTTTTTAATTTTATTTCCTAGGTGACCCAGGAAAAAAGGCATCTAGAGCCTTGTGTTTATATGCTAAACTTGATTTTTTTAGTATATTATTTAAGATAAAGTTTCTTGGGTTCAAAATCCATTAGAATTCAATATAAGCATGTAAAATGTAACCATTTAGAATGACAGCTAAAACATTCTATGGTTATTGTCTGGAATTTTTAAGCCTCTTTTCATTTTATTTATTCTGTTTGTAATTATAGCATACATTATATGCTATGTAATTTAACTTATGAAAATTATAATTAATTTTGTTTTATTGCAAAGCTTTAAATATAAATTGCAGAGTACTTCAGTAAAAAGCTATTTATTGTTGTCTGTTATTATGTAAGTAATATTTTCAATCATAAAAATGAAATTCAAATGTATGTAACTAACAACAAATTGTCAGATTTTTTAGAAGGACACTGTCAGGAAAATTTGAAAATACACATATTGAGAATGATATTTATTATATCCTATTTTAATATTAACAGCTATTATAAACAAAATTTTCTTCTTAAATAGCAACTTCAGTATTGTGTCATATTTTACAGTATCAAAATAACTACAGAGATCTATGACATCTTGATATTAAACTATTCTTTTACCTAATATAACATGTCTATACCACAGAAGGATTTTCAAATTAATTGCAAAATGTCCATTAGATATTGATCTAGAATGAATGGCCTTTTTTATCCTGATTCACAACACCTATTCCTGTTCAGTATTCTTTGTCTTGAATGAAAACAAGTCTACATTCCTAAGTCATAGGAAAGATTAAACCACTATTTAGTAAAACGTTTTGGTTTGGTGCTCTTAATAATCATTTATTAAAAAGCCTTTTGGAGCATTTCATAAAGGTTTTTTATACATTTTTTTCACTGTACTTTTATTATTGACATGTCTAAAGCCAAACTGATAATGCTTTGGAAATCATATCTTTTAAAATTAGGAAGGTCCAGCAATTGTTTTTTCTGTCAAATTATGTGACTTTTTCTACCCTGCAGACACCCAGATTTTTTTAGCTTTTTATTCATTCATACCCACATGCACATGTGCACACGTGTGCATACATACACAAACACACAAATATACACAGTCGTGTACATACGTGCACAGCACTATGGAAGCTTCAAAAGTCAGAGACATTTAGCTGGAAATTGAAGGCACATGAAATATGAATAATAATACATACAAGATGACATTTATATAAATTGCATATGCGCATAAGGGACATAAAGAGAGGGATGTGAAGTTTGGTTAGGAAAATTTCCTGTTATTAGGGTTTTTGAGTGAGATTTGGAAATGGATGATTTGTCAGGTGGTTAGGGTAAGAAACAAAAAGATCCAAGAATAGGGATGTAAGCATGCTATATAGAGTAGTCTATCCTTGTGACAATATAAATTTCCTTTTCAGGAATCCCATTTCTCCCAAGCATCATGTATTTAGCATGAGAAAAAGAGATTTGTGATTGTGTGTAAGAGTCATCCTTAATGCAGATGAGCTTACTGTCGCATGCCACCAAATGAACCTTATAGTCAGATAGAGACCAAGATTGGTTCAAATATAGAATATCATGAGAGTTCTCTGTGATGGTCATTCAAGGCAGTAGGTCTGTTTCAACTGACAGTACAACACCAAGAATATAGATTTGGTTCAGGGCAACTACAATCACTTAATAAGCCTTAAATATAGCCATTATTTTTATATCAGTAGCACAAAAGAAAACCAAAAGTCCTTAACCATAGACCATTTTATCTTATGTTAGGATTTTTTTAAAAAAAGCAGAATCTAGTAGGCATTGAGTTTTATTAGGAAATATTACTCTTTCTGAAGGATTTCCTTATTAAAAGTGGAATTTTTCAGAACATACAAATATTGTTCTTTAATTTCCCAATTTTTTTCAGTTTTTCAAATTGTAATATTACATTAAGACCGTGGTATTTTGCTGTTGCTACAGTGTGAATAAAATGGAAATAAATTAGGGAAAGGATATCATTCATTGATTATCCATGCTATATATTTAAAATATGCATTATTTAATTTAATCCTGGTTCTAGCACCAAGAAGTAATTGACCAGCTTCACACAACAGGACAAAGCTGGTAGTTGAACACAGGTCTGTCTACTCTTAAACTGTGTTCTTTCTTTTATGCCTGCACAACACATAAAATTGGCAGTATATTTTTACTTTTCCAAGATGCCACATGTGCCAAGAATAAATCAGATGATGTTGAAGCATAATAACGTATTTTAAAAAAGCTTTTAAAATAGATATTTTCACCCTGACAGTGACCCTTATTATAATTTACGATTTTGGAAAATATTAGAATGTAAGTATAATTCAAAGTTGTGAAATGTAAGACATTTAGAAATAATTTTTTTATTTATATTGTTAACAATTAATCTTAGTATATTCATTTTTTCTTATTTGTTGTCTCTTTTTTAACTGAGAATCTTAAAACAAATGAAAACCCTGTGTGTTATCCTGATGTAGTTGAATAAATAATTACATGTATTGTTCTTATATGGATAGTAATATGAATGTAACGCACAAATTGTCCTCTTATAATTTTCAGATAAATGTAACATTCGTGTGATAAATATTAAAGTGAACATTTATTTCAATCTATAATTGGTACTTTTATGACATTAGTGAATTTTTATTTAGTTTCTTAAAGGGTATTTCCTATATGAAGTGCAGTTTTGAAAATTTCTTGATGAGTGAAGAGTCAAAGTGTAGGAATGAATAGACCACCTGGAAACAGAAAAATACTTATATAAATCTTTATTTCTTAATAAATAAGGCATTTAAAATCAATGGATAAAAGATGGACTATTCAATAAATATTACCATTGTTGATGTGGGGAAAAAAAGGCTCTTGCCATCATAAACATAAATTCCTGATGAATTAAAGACCTAAATGTGAAAAACAGAATTACATGTGTATTAAAAAAATTTTTTTAAAAAACCACTTCAAATTATGTATCCCACAGGGTGGGAAATATCTGCTTTATATAGAAACAAAAACAATTAAAACATTTTTATTCCCTTAGAATTCAGATGCCACATAGAAAGTTAAGAGAGAAAAACAAATTAGAAGAAAATATTTACAAGTTGTATAACAGAGGGGAAAAGAGCAAATGTAAAGAATGCTACAAATTGGTAAGAAACAGGTAAACTACTCTAAGGGAGTGAAGACCTTTCCTCTACTCTCTTAGGTTCTGTTACTAGACCTGAAAATTAAACTGACAAAAGAAAGATTAACAAGAGAAAATTATACAAATTTTATTTGATGTTAACATTTTTCCATGTATACAGATTGTTTTCTTTTATAAGAAATGAAGACTCAGAAGTAGAATAGGCCTGAGAGCTTATATACCATTTTAATAAAAAATGATACATTGTGAAGGTGTGATAAGACAAAGGAAAAGGGAATTTTAGTTATAGGGAGTATATTGTGGGAAAATGAATGGAAAATACATGAGAGAAACACATGGGAAGAGAAGGGTTGTTTTAGCAGGTATATTAAGTTTTGTAGAGGAAAATCACCCAATAGGATGTATATACAAATTATAAGAGGAATTTATTTGATCAGATAAGAGGTTTACATGATCAGAGACTGCAAAGTTCCATAGTGACCATCTGCGGGTTGGGTTAGAAAGCCAGGAAAAAGCTGGGACTAGCCAGAAACTGCTTAGTCCAAGAATCTGGAAGCTTCAAAACAAGAGGGACCAATGATGTAGTTCCAATCCAAGGCTGAAGGCCTGGGAGTTCCTTGGAGAGTCACTTGTTCAAGTCTATTCAATGACTTTAGAATCTGAAGTCTGGTATTCTTCGGTAGTGGCAGCACCAACAAATTTCACCAGCTCAAGAGGAATCAAGTTTCCAAATGCATCTTTGCTTTTCTTCTCATTTCCAGTTCATGCAAGCCTCCCAACTATTAGACTGTAGTGCCCACATTCAGGGCAGGTCTTCCACTTAATTCACTGACCCACATGTCGTTTATCTCTAGAAACAGCCTCACAAACACATGCAGAAGTTGCTTTATCAATTTTCTAGACATCTGTCAATTCAGAAAAGTTGACAATCATCATGGCAGGTTTGTACAGTTTGGACTTAGTGTTGACTCCCTGCAAGGAGCATATGCCATGGGCATGCCTGGACATGTGGGGGACTCACTGAGTGGCTGGCCATAAGGAACAGCAGTCACTGACTTGCTTAGTCATGCCTGCTTACAATGATGGGGGCCAAAAAGAAGTCCAGCCCATGCAATCGAGGGCTGCAAAGGGACTCAGCCCATGTAATCAACAAAGGAGCAACAGGGGCACCTAAAAGCAGGCCTACTGGCTACGATTGATAGGGGGGCACAACCCATGCACATATGCAGAAGGAAAGCCCAGTAGCAATTATACTATCTCACTGGACATAACCAATGGACATTGACTTTTACTGGGTGTAACCAATCACCAGCCCACATGACCAACTTAGTCCACACCATCAACTTGGAACTGCTTTTAAACTGCTGGCCCTGCTACGGTTTTTGGGCCTTGCTCCAAGGACATCAGTGAGACCAGCCACTTTGCTGTTTGTCCCTGGGTCAGCTCCACCATTCCCTGATGTCCAGCCGTCAGCTGAAGAGAACCACCAGATAAGGACAACGTCTGCTCTTTGGCTAAGAGAAGTCACCTGGCAGTGGAGGTACTTTGGGGCTCGTGGTTGCCCTAGGATTATATGAATTAATTGTAATGTTTAGTTGCCCTAGGATTATGTGAATTGTAATGTTTAGTTCCCCTAGGATTGTGTGAGTTGCAAGCAGGACTTAACTACCCTAGAATAGTGTAACTTACCTATAGTGCTTGATTAGTATGCATCAAATGCTAGTTGGGGTGCTTCAGCACACCCAATACTTTTTGCATTAATTAATTATATTGGATGATTGTTGTGATTGAACATACACTTGCATTTAAAGACAATCCGCCTCCGAGTAATTATTAATTATGTATGCTGCTTGTGACATTCCCTATATCAGTGACAAGAATATTTTCCTGGTATGGGGATGAAGGGCACCTCTTTCCTTGGAAAATGTATGCTCTGTTTTTATGAATGAAAGGGGAAGATCAGAGAGGACTTCCTGCATATACTTTTTTTCAATTACCTTCACCTCAAAGTAATCAGCATGCCAAAGTTGCATGTTCTTATCCCCTTCACTGCTTATAAAAATGGATAAATTATATGAACAGGTTATTTTTACAAGAGGAGACACACAGGGCCAAACATAAAATGATTCAGAACTTTACTGTTAATTGGGGAAATGAAAATTAAAATAACTAACTAGATTTGAAAGTTTTGGCAATACAGAGTGTTGGTAAGAGTAAGTGGATATTTCACCTTGTACTATTGGCAGTGTAAACTGCACTAGCCAGTTTGGGGGAATAATTGGAGTGTGATTTGGCATTTTCAGTCTTTGTGTTAAAAATGGTAGTCTGAGCTGGGCATGGTGGCATATGCTTTTAATCCCAGCTACTCGGGAGGCTGAGGCAACAGGATTGCATGTTAGAGGCCAGCCTGGGCAACTTAGTGAGACTCTGAATCAAAATAAGATGGGGGTGTAGCTTAGTGGTAAAGTACTTGACCTAAGTGCTTTGACTCTGATTTACCAAAATGGGGATGTAGCTTAGTGGTTAAAGTTCTTGCCTAGTGTGTGCTAACCCTGAGTTCAATCCCCAGTGCTGCTAAAACAAACAAACAAACAAAAAAACCAGGTTGAATATACACCTTTTCCTCTACTCTTTTGTGAAACTCTTAATAAAATGACAGAAAAGAATTTTCTTTTAAATGGTATAAACTCAGAGAAGCAAGAATGGTAAAGGAGACAACAGCAACAACATTTTGAATTCTCAAAAGCTGATGGATGAATGAAAACTGACTTGGCAAACCAAAAAAAACTTAAAGCTAGTCCAGGAAAATAATCGCACAGTAGCAACACCCTTTACAAGACTTAGAAATACTAGATAACACTAGGGATGAGGGTAAAGTGGTTTTTTCGATTCAATTTTTTTTTCGATTTAGACCTCCAAATTCCTTCCTAACTCTTCACTGTGAGCAATTTCCTCTTCCCTACCTCAGGGAATTTGACTTAGATTTACCATGAAGTAAAGCAATCTACATCTTCAGGGTCTTGCATTTGCATGGACCCCTTGCAAAATCCTGGAAGGAGCCTGAAACATGTGTTCAAATTTTTTTTCTCCAAATGTGTGTAAATACATTATTTTTGTATTCTTTCTCTCAAAACCTCCAATTTGCATAAGCTTCAGTCCCTACAAACCTGGGGTGTGCCCCTGACTAGAGGATTATTACCTGGGAGGATAAAGCTGAGTATACTGTGTTAGTTAGCTTTCTGTTACTGTAACAAATAACTAAGATACTCAGTTTAAGGAGGGGAAGGGTTTATTTTGGCTCACAGCTTTGGAAATTTCAGTCTATGACCAATTGGACCTGTACCTTTGGGCCTGTGGTGGTGGTGTAGGGACAGAGGAGGCAAGACACAAAAGATAGCAGGAAACAGCTTTATTTGGCTACAATCAGGTTCAGAGGGAAAACTTTCACTGTAATCAATCAATCCTCCTGAACCCCAAGTTCAGGCAATTTCAGAACTTTATACCCAGTGTGTA
>PVHX01000702.1:0-264533 GCA_004024805.1 Geosciurus inauris
TGCTGAGGCTGGCCTTGAATTTTCAATCCTCCTGCATCAGCCTCCTGAGTTTCTGGGGTTACAGGCATGTTTGTTTGCTTTTGAAACAGTGTCCTTTTCATTCTTATACATCGTGATTTATACCTAGCAAATGTCACCCCTTTTCTGGAATATTCCTTAATCTCTCTGATAGAATTCATTTCTATATCATTTTATACATTGAATATACATATATATGTAATATTACAATATTCAGAATGCAGTATTTTAATTAGGAGTTTATATATCTATGTCTTATCTACCTCTTCAAACCTAAACACTGTATCACCTAGTTTTAGGTCCTACCATGGTGATTGGCATAGGTAGACAAACAAGGTATCCTTAAAGTTCTTTTGTAGTTGAAATTTTAATATGTCTCCTCCTTTTTATGAGATGCAGGAGATAAGGAATTTATTCAAAATTCAAATAAAATTGTGAAAGTTCCATTTGTTCTAATGCATTTCTTTTATTTTCCAGTTAATAAATTCCTGTGTTGCAATTAAGTACCTCAATTATACTGCTTTTCATGGTCAAAATTATGGTAGCTATGTCAAAAGCTAACATATCCTATATTAAATATGCTCACATTTGAAACATTCTGAATTCTTGGACTTCATGAACACTCTATATTTTCATTATTAAATCAACTGCCTGGCCAAAACGTACATTAAATCACATTGTTCATCTGATTAAAAAACAAAACAAGGGGCTGGGGTGGTGGTTCAGTGGTAGAGCGCTTGCCTAGCATGTGTGAGGCACTGGGTTTGATCCTCAGCACCACATAAAAATAAATAAAATAAAATAAAGGTACTGTGTCCATCTACAATTAAAAATATTTTAAAAAAAACAAAAACACAGAACCCCAATGGTTTCTCACAGCACTTAAAATAAACCCTAGGCTCCTTTCTCTGGTCTACAAGGCCCTATATGAGCCATGCTTTTGTCTACATCTCCAATCTCATTTCCTCCCACCCCACCTGCTGCTTTGCAAATCTTTTTTTTGTTCTGACACTCACTAGGCCTACTTAGGGGTCTCCACACATCCTATGCCTTCTGTTTGGCAATGCCATGGCTATAAATTGTATAAGACTTAGTTTCTGACCTCAAACATTTATAGTGATGTTAAGACTTCACCAGATTTATTTATCAACTTAATAAATTTCAAGTGTCTCCTATCTTGGATATAACTCAAGGTTCAAAAAATAGAAAATGAGTAAAAAAACATATATATTCTCCTGTCTAACCAGGAGACAGATACACATGAATCATTACAGTAATGAGATAAACTAGTATGTTAAAAATTAAATTCTGATGTAGAGAGAATGAACCCCTTAAATTCTGCCTGGAGATGCCAGGGAAGGCTTCCCCAAGGAGGTAACAGTTGAGCTTAGTTCTTAGGAAAGGAGAGGTGTGTCAGATGGGAGAGGTAAAGGGCCAATAGTGGAAGCAAAAGCAATAGAGTCATGTGGTACATTTAGGGCAAATCAATGAAATGTTGAGTAGATAATTTAATTTTTCTGTTTCAATTTTCTCTCCTGCACAATGAGCTTGTATCTAACTACACATCTCAAATGACTGTTATGAGGCCAATTTATTAGAGAATATCACAAAGATTTAAGATGAAAACCTTGAAGAGTCAGCAGAATTTTGATGGGTGGAGAACGGGGCTTAGGATGTATATGGCAGTAAGAGTGACATAAGCAAAGACTCTAAGGAGGAAAATTGGTTACTGAAGGAAACTTCATCATTCTGTCAGGAATGGACAGCAAATTAAGGTTGAAACTCTAACCACTTTTGCAGAAGCATAAACTCTAGTTTAGCAGAAGAGTAAAGTTGATTGTCTCAATATAGCTCAATATTTTTTTTTTTGTTGGTAGAGGAAGAAAGCAAATGTGAAGTTATGGAAGTCATTCAGGGTGCAAATTGAAAGTTTAGGGTAAGCTTATGTATGCTTACTGTACTTCCAATTCCATTTCTATTTGTAAATGATGCAAAGCTAGCTGCCATACATGGTCCCCCAAATAATTGAGGAGTCATATAATTATAAATAGGATAAAGCAAAGATATAAAATTTGGTAGGGCTAAAAAAATGAGAGAGAACGATCATGTAATAAATTGTATTCAGGCCAAAGAGAAAGATACAGACACACAAATAAGTTTCTGTGATGTGGCTTTGAATCAGTTTGGGTATCTTAACAGAAACCCACACTCAGAATGATTTAAATAACAAGAAAATGTTTCATACATAACAAGAAGTCCCAGAGGAAGGCAGGCAGCAGAACTGGTTCAGTCACTAGCTCAAGAATGTCATGAAGTTTCCAGTTTTTTCTATTTGTCCATTTGGTTGGCCTTGGTGTGTTGAGTTTGCTGTAAGGTTGGCTCCCATCCCGGTAGCAAGATGGCAGTAGAGTTTCAAGGGGAATGAGATTTTCATGACTGGCCAGGACAAATGATTGGAAGTAGAATAAGCACTGAGAGAGAAACCTCAAAGAACATTATGTTGCTATCATTATAGTTTCTAAAGGCAGAGCTGAAAATATGGTGGCACATGGGTCAAATTATTCTCGCGTATGTTGTGACCGGCATAGTGTTAAAAATAATTGAGTTGTTTACATTTAATAGTCAAAAAAATTAACTTGGTTTTAAAATTCACATTTCTTGATTATTTTGAATACAAAGGTCTAGCCAATCGTGCCTGCACTTTCAGCTAAAATCAGCCGGAGTGGATTAGTTATTGCATCTTTCAGACAGAGTTCCAACTCCAGTTTACTGTAGCCACATTGTTCTCTAATGTATTACACCCGACCTTTTCTCAGTTTATGTACCCAGTCCCACATTTGGGGAAATTACTCCTAAAAATGAGTTTTTAAATATCATACCCTAAAGAGCCCGCGAGTGTTTTTGCACATATAAACATGTCTGGTAGAGGCCTATCTCTGATGGTTGAAAGAAATGAGGGCAAGGGCCAGACCTAGCTCCTTGGTATATCTTTACCAACTCTATTATTAATTAGCCCTGTGACCTTATTAACTTAAAATTTCTCTAGCCATAAAATTTAGCAGTTGACATCTGTGCCTAACAGGAATGTGACAAAGATAAACAGCGTCTTTAATCTCAAAGGAAGGAAGGATTTTTAAATTCATATTTTATTAGTCAAGGAATTGCTTTTGTATTTATGTCCAGGATATACAAGAACAAAATAATGTGCTTTATAAGGTTTTCAGTTGAACAAAGGCCATTCCTGTATCTTTTATAAAATCTTTAGTTCAAGGATAGTGTCTGTGGATTGTCCTCTGAAAATTTTTATAAGGTAACCTATTACTAGTTGTATCACCCAGCATTGGTTAAGCAAATTAAATAAGACTTTGAAGGAGCCATTAAAAACTTTGTGTTGGATTTTTAATGTTTTCTGCACATATAATAATTGTTAAAGAGCAGTAATGGTTTTCAAAACTGAAATGAAGCTTCTTTTCTTTTTATCATAAAATGTTTCAAGTAGAAGAAAAGAGAGAATATAGCAAACCATATATCACATATTTGCTTCATTTAAAAAATTTGTTTTAATAAATCAATCATTACAGGTGTAGTTGATGCTCTTTGTGTATGACTCTTTAATCCCATTCCCAATTATATATGCCTAGAGCTAACAGGCAGTATACTGAATTTGATGTTCATTATTCATTTGCTCATTTTAAACTTTTAAACCACATATGTATGAATCCATAAATAATAAATTGTATTGCATGTGTTAAAATTTTATAATCATGGTAAGATATGTGTATGTATATATAATATATATAAAATATATGTATATCTATCTCCATCCATCCATCTGTAACTTATTTTGTTTTCTTCAACATTGTTCTTTTGATTTATCCACTTTAATACATGGGAATCGTTAACTTTAAATTATGTTTGTTATTCTGTTATGTGGAAAGTTATGTTATTTTAGTGCATTTTCCTACTAATAAACGCTTCTGTTGTTTCTGCAGAAAAATTTAAAATATCACACTGTTTGTTATATTATCTAGGATGCATATGAATAAAGTTCTGCCTTAGAACATTCCACAAGGTGTTATCTTTATGAGAAGTAGCTCAGTAACAAATCAACCCTTGGATTTTGTAGAGTTGTTTTTTGTGCTGTATAATTGGACAGAGGGAACCAGATGCTTATTGTAAATGTCAGATGCTTGAAAAGTGAAGATATAATTTCAAAGAACCAGTGCTTTTCAGAGGATCAATACTGATTCCTCCTTACTGTAATACATCAAAATGCATTGTGGACTCTGAATTTAGTTCCATAAATAATGATTTCTCAAGGTGTTTGGTAATTGGTTTTGGAAGTGGTAATATGATTTTACCATTGGATGAGCATATATAGATAAAAGTTCTGGCTCATTTCTTTTTCCAGGGCTTATAAAATGTTATACATTTCAGAGGTTGAACCAACATTATATTTCATAACCTAAAATTGACCATAATATAATTGATATGGGGTTCATATTTCAGACAAGATCAGGTGCACTTAAGGTGGTATTGCTGTACACTGGGACTCATATTTCTTTTTTTTTTTTAAATTTTTTGTTTTGTTGTTAATTTGTTATTTGTTCTAATTAGTTGTACATGACAGTAGAATGCATTTTTAAAATTTTTTTATTCATTTATTTGTTATTTATATGTGGTACTGAGGATCGAACCCAGTGCCTCACGCATGCTAGCCAAGCACTCTACCACTGAGCTACAGCCCCAGCCCCATGGGACTCATATTTCAAATCATTGCTTATTTTCTCTACATAAAATGCCTAAATACATAGGCTGGGGTTGTGGCTCAGTGGTAGAGTGCCCGCCGTGCACGTGTGAGGCACTGGGTTCAATCCTAAGCACCACATAAAAGTAAATAAATAACATAAAGGTATTGTGTCCATCTACAACTAAAAATTTTTTTTAAAAAATGCCTAAATACATATGGCATATTGAGATGTTAATCAAATGTATCTTACTTGAACATTGGTTTTAATTGTCTCTGAAAGACAATGCTATTCTGACAGGCAGTCTCACTCAATGGTTCTAGTTTCAACTGCTCTGTAAATCTACCATTTATCTTTTAGCATTTTCATATATTCCTCATAATCCATATTGGTCTCCTGGTTGCCTTGTCTTTTTCATTCAAATAGGATAATAAATCAGTCATTGTAAACTAAATCACTTTACGGCAATAACACTCAAATTTAAATGACTTAAACTGAGGTTGTTTCTCTTTCTCATATTTGTCAATCATAGTTATCCTGTGCTTTGACCCATCATTCCAGGACCCCGGTAAAGTATCATCTGCTCTGTGGGATATACCATTCTTGTCCCAAAGGAAAAAAGATGACAGAGCCAAGTGATGACTCACAGTTTCTGTTCAGCCATGATAGGTTACTTTCATTGAACAAATCAAGGTCAAGCCTGTCATTCAATAAGGTGTGGAGGTAAACTCCCGCCAGCGGGAGGGACAAAAATATTTAGGAACAATAATACAATCTATCTCAGAGGTTGTTTTCTTCTCAAGTAAGTATCCTTTTGACTAATTTTTGGACTACTTACAAAATCAAAGTTTAAAGGATTTGTTAATATACAAGTAAAACTTCTTATCTCTGGGATGCAGTTTAGCTGATTTTTATTTTCTTTTGCAATACTGGGAATAGGACATAGGGGTGATATACTACTGAGCTATATCCCTTGCCTTTCTTTATGTTTTATCTTGCAACAGGGTTTTGCTAAGTTGCCAAGGTTGGCCTTGAGCTTGCAATCCTCCTGCATCAGCCTTCAGAGTAATCGGAACTATTGGTGTGCACCACAGTGGTAGGCTTTAGTTGATCTTTCTATGAGTCCACAGAAAAATAAGAATTAAAATCACTTTGAAAAATCAATAAATATCTAGAAGGTCCCATGATTATGGTTTTAGTCTAAGAATAAACAGCAGCAGCTTACATATTCACCTAACTGAAATGCTCTGCATGAAGAAAATTAACTTATTTCCACTCTACCCATTCCAGCCCTCAGGGGACCCTAAGAAGAATTTCACATAGTATTTTAAGCCAGACCATCCAAATATGCTGCTCAAATTTGATGAAAGTCTTGTCATTTTTGTGTGATGTCACAATAAACAGGTTTAATTTCATTAACATAGATAACAGATATGAGAAGGCTAATGAAAAGGCTAAAAATGAGATTTTTGAATTTAATTGCTCTGTTAGGATATTGGTATATGAAATGTACAATCAAAACCTCTTTTGTTATTATGCCCCTCTCCCCAATGATACTTCTTTCTTTAGAGTACTTCTTTTTAGTTATTTGTAAGTAACTGGTATCTTGGGCACTGAGCCCAGCTTTCCTTAATTTATCTTTGCAGTAGTCTATATTTTATTAAACTTTGGAAATTATTGGTTTGTTTTCTAAAAATGGACTAAATAAATGATCTGATTTTGGGATACTAACTATTCCTTAAGTGATATTTTGTGATGAGATGGTTTAAAATAATTCCCATTTTAGCTTCTCAGTAATGGTCATGACAACTGATCACATAGCCCAACAAAATTTATTCACTCACATGATGATAATCTTAATAACTAACCCAGAATGCTGTTGCTGCTGCTCATTTAATCCTCACATCCTTATGAGACTCATAAATTTCAATCTTATCCCCATTTCATAGAGGAAGGATTTATAATATTTGCCTGAATATAGTTCTAAATTCAGTATTGGAAAAATACATCATGTTTGGCAGGGTTTATCAGCAAGGTCCAAGTTGGCCAGTTAAAGCAGGAACCCGACAGAAGAAAGGGAAGTATAGTAGCAGAAGCTTATTCAGAGGTTTCCTGAATCGACTCTCCAAATAGAAGAATTTCAAATAAAAACAAAAAGGGTTAGGCAATTATTTTAAGTTATTAGTCAAAGGAGAATTACTTTCTGCTTATCTCTAGTTCAAAAACTAATAATTTTTTCAGTTTTTTGTAAAGGGAAAGATCTGAAGTGCATATAGAGGTTATATTATTATCTTGAAACATTAGATTTGTCTAATCTTCAAAAGAATATAGAAGCTCAGGAATACAGAAGACAGGAACCATTCTTAAGTTGGAATAGAAACAAAGTACACAAATTCTAATTTTTCCCTTTGATGGTTGATTACCTCACAATGGCTTTGGGGCTACAACCCATTCATTGCAGGGTAGCTGCACTTGGCAGTAACAAAGAGGAAGTCTAAGAGCAACCCTGACAACCAGAGCCACATGTTAATCTTTTTCAACTGTAAACAACTTGGTGGCTTATTTTTATGTATAAAATGTTTCATTGTATGTTTTATATGATGATATGATTAAATTTAACAATTGAAACCCAGCTCATGCTTCCAATTATATGACTAAAACATCATTAAATATGAAGTTATATAAGAGGACAAAAAGAATAAAATCAAAGTATTGTCATAGTTATCCTATTTATAATAGTTTCAATTTGCTCTCTAACCTTTTCATTGGCTTTCTCAAATTCTTAGTTCTTCTGAACGTTAGAAGTAATTCTGTCTTTTCTCACCAGCTCATTCTTAAAAGCAGAAATTCTAGAAAGTGATCTTCTATTACAAGGTTGCCTTTCTGTATTTGGTAAGTATGCTACAAAGCTTTTAAACCATTAAATATCAGAAAGAATTTCATAGAAAAACTAGACAATTAAGAAAAACTGGGAGAAAAACAATAACTGGATTTGTCAGATTGGATGTGCTTGAGAAAAAGTTAGTCGAAATGGATAACTAGTAGTATCTAAGAGATTGGGCAACATTATGGTTTGCAAGTCATTAATAAGTTGATGTTCCTTTTACTGAATATATCATTACTTTGATTAATCAATATTTTTGTGACAAGTAACATTAAGCTGTAATAAAAGCCGTCCAAATAATTTGCAATTATCTTAACTGCACTTTTTTTTAAAGGTGATTAAATGCTTTACACATGATCACTTTGTCCATGTTCTTCCGGTTAAAGAACGCTCAAAAAAACTTAAACATGGCAAGGCTGCCACGTGCTAAAGGTTACATAATGTGAAGGTATAGACAGGTTCCCTAGTTACTGATCTAGTGCAAAATTTCAAGATTCATTAGATTACTAAATACGGTGATCAGTTAATATACCTGACTTGACATGCCCTTTCCAATTCATAAAAATTATTCTTATTAACCTTTGGGGATCTATGCATTTAAACTTAATTGTTTCGGGCAATTGTCTAAAAACATTTTCTTTTTAATTCTGGAGTGAAGCGTATATGTAGGCTTAGGGGATAACTCCGAGTTCATATTATCTTTGGCTCTTCTCCCACAGGTCCTAAAGCATAAATGGATAAAGTGATACTGGGTTGAAAGGATTTAGAGAACCAGCATTTGGATACTTTTATTTTAAAACAAAGCAACTTTAAAAAATAATAAAATATCTACAATGTTACTTTCAAGTAAATTAGCGTTAATGGAATCATTGCTGTACAAAAATATTTTTGAAGTAGTAGTATGCATTTTTTTTAAGAAATATTTTTTTAAAAAGAAAGGCATTGTATTCTGCATTTCTCCCTCTTTTTAACCTACCCACACCCCAACTCTCTAAATGGCTTAAGCCGCATAGCTGAAAGGATTTTGCTCATTTTTTCCAAAACACTTCATTCAGATCTGGGTAGCAGCCAACCATGGAAAGTTTCAAGCAAATTTGGGAGAAGGATGAAGCTTGTTTGGGGCTGCCTTCGCGGGACAGAGGCCCTAGGAGTCGCCTCATGCCGGGATCACATAGCTGGGGGCCAGCCGTAAGCTTGGACCAGCAGAACTTCTGGCCCCGCCAGACACCGGCCCCGCCAACCCGCGGACCGCCAAGCGCTTGGCTGCAGGGGCTCGTGCCCACTGGTCTTCCCAACAGCTAGAGGCCCCAGATTCCAGAGGGAACCCACTCGCTTCATAAATGATGAGACCTACTAAGCCCGCGGTCACCAGGCCGGTCGCCCCGGGGTGCACGAGGCAAGAAGCTACCCTGGGCCTGGATCCCCAGCCTCACACGTCAGTTCAATTTCTCTCCCTGCCGCCCTCCTCCGGCCCCCGCTAGGCTCCGCCTCCCGCCAGTCCCCGCCCGACTTTCTGCGCACCCAGCGCCAGGAGAAATTTGACTGCGTATATCACCAATCAGAAGAGAGGTCGAAGGTTTGAGCCAATCGGAGCAGGAGAAGGGGGCGGGCCGCTGGTATCCTCCCGCCCTCCGGTGGGTGAGCGCGGAATGTCTCCGGCCCTCCCCTGCGCCTCAGCCTCAGTGCGGAGCCCTTGGCGGTGTGAAGAGTGGCCACCGATAGCTCCTGAACAGCGGCAGCGGCACCGGCACCAGCTGCAGGAGCTGTAGCCGGAACCACACCCACGTCGTTGACCTTTCCTCGTCTGCCCTCTTGCTGCCCAGCCGGACACAGCGTTCCGGTAGGAAAGCGGCAGCCTACGCCCGGAGCATCCTCCTTGTCGAGCGGGCGCTTACGGACCCAGAGGCATGATGCGACTGCGAGGCTCGGCGATGCTGCGGGACCTGCTCCTCCGACCGCCGGCCGCTGTCAGCGCGGCTCTGAGGCGGGCTCAGCCCCTAGCCACCCTGTGCCGGCACCCCCGGGGCGGGCGCTGGCCGGCTGCGGGCCCGGCGACCGCTGCGCGACTCCACCCGTGGTGGGGTGGGGGCGGCCGGCCCTCGGGGCCCTTCGCTGGGCGCTTGTCCAGCTCACCCTCGGAGATCTTGCAGGAGCTGGGCAAGGGGGGCACTCAGTCGCAGTCCGGGGCGTCGCCGCCCGCAGCTCCGCCGGCGCCCGGCTCCAAGGACAGCCCGGGGGAGACGGACGCGTTCAGCAACAGCGAGGGCAAAGAGCTGGTGGCTGCGGGCGAAAAGTGAGTGTCTCCGTGAAACTGAGGAGGCCTCGTCCCGTTCAGGGCTCGGGCCTGGGGGCGGGGGTGGGTGCTGCGGTAGGGTGGGATGGGGGCTGAGGTTCGCGAAAGAGAAAGAAAGAGATGCCGGGCGGCCTGCGTCGTCTGCGCCATGTGATTAGGCCCAGCCCCGCCCGCGCCTTCCGCGCCCGCGCCCCTCTGCCCAGCTCCCACTTCCCTTCCCCGCCCCCGGCGCGGGTCGCGCGGGTGGATACGCAGTGGGCCCGGAGTGGCTCTCTTGGCTTGCACCCAGACAGACCCAAGAGGCCACTGCCGCGTGCTTGGCGCCCGGGCTGGCTAGCGGCTGCACCACCTGGCCGCCCGCCCAGCCCTTCGTGGGTGATGCCACACGAATATCTCCACGGAGTGACATTCAGGAGTCGGGTGTTAGGCAGAGCCTGTACCTTCCTGACTCGTCGGTTTTTCAGGCTCGAATTTCCACCCTGCCTGCCCTCCCTTGGTCTCTACCATCATCCTACTTACTGTAAGCCAGATGTGGCAGTGTTCTTAATATTTCTGGGGCGACTCCACCAGGCGTTTGTAGAGCCATCTGGGCCACCGGAAATAATGTTTCAGAAATGAGATTAGGAGGAATAGGGTCATGTGGCAGAGAAGATGAAGCATGCAACACAGACCACCTGTTTGCACTGTGGACCACCTTTGCCTTGTCTGGTCTCTTCATGGGATGGACAGATTTTTTTTTGTTTTTAATAGTCGAATTGCCAAGATGAAATGTGACATAAAACCCTTACCAGTGAAAAATCTAAATAGGTTTTGTGCCTTAATTGTGATAGGATATTGACTCATCTTTTATGTTTATGAGAGTAATTTAATGAATTAATTTTTCTTAATATGAGAAGCAGTGTCCTGAATACTTTTGTCATTAATACAAATTGAGACCCCACTGGGTAAACATTTACTTATTTACTTTCCTTTATACCCTACTATTTTTTTGATTTTATCCTGACAGAATATGTAATGTTTTTTTTGCCTCCCTTTTACTTCTTTTACTGTTTCCAGCCCTAGAGTACCTTAAGTCAAACTGAAAGTGCGATTCTTATCATTTCAATTTCAGGCCTGCTTAATGTTTCCTGTATTGAAATTGAGACCTTCCTAAAACATTCCTAGTTAAAGTTATTTACCCACGATGAAAATGTTAAAAACCAACAAAGAAAGAAAGAAAGAAACATTTGGTAATAGCTAAAAATTTGTAGTATATTCACTGATAATATTTTTGTGCCACAGAGGAGTCTTATGCCCTTGGACATATCATTTAATGTGTTGGGTTAGATGGCTCAGATCCCTGTAAGTGTTTCTAAAAAGACTAGACCTTTGTTAAATTTGCACCTTTCTCATGTTTTAAAGACTAAAATAGGATTGCTTAATCTCATCTGGGATTCAATTTTATTTTTAACATCTGATTTACCAGGCATATAATGAGAGTTTAAATATATGTGTCCAGACTTAAGAGAAATGTAAAATTCAGCTATTTTGACTTAAGAGAAATGTAAAATGCAGCTGTCTTTAAAAGTTATCCTTAAAGACTGCAGGATGGGAACTGCTATTAAAAATATGTCTTTGATTATGTCCCTCTTGAGTGGCTCTAGTGTCCTTTGTTTTCTTTTGTCAGATAGGACATTGAACCACTTTTTGGTTTGTTTCCCAAAAGTTTCTAGTTTCATTGCCTTTTACTAAGAAATCATCTCATAGCAATAACTTTGAAAATACTATTTTGTCTAATATCCTATCTTGTTCTTCCTCCCTCCCTTCTCAAAAAAGAAAGCCAGTCTAGGGAGGGAATTCTCAGGCTCAGATGCCCTGAGAGTTTTAATTGCCAGTAAGAAAACCTTGTTTACCTTATATCAAGGGAGAAGTTCATGAATGGTGTATGTGTATGTCCCACCAAAATAGCTAGTCAGGAGCAACTCAGGTGTATGATAATCCTATCAATCAAGGATTTGGTTCACAAGTGAATGACCAGCTGTCTTTAAAGTGAAGAGCACTGGTCTCAAGGTTGTCAAGAAAGCCTTGTAATTTGGTTTAAGTTTCTGTTTCTTGAATGATCTGGTTTCCAAATGTAGCTTTCTTCTGATTCCTTTCATTTTGCCTTTATGTGACAAACATTTCTCTTATTCTGGAGGTAAGCTTCCATTTGATCCTGTTATCTTTTCTAATGCTCAGCCTCAATCACCAGTCCACCTGGAATGCCAGCTCACTCAGGACTCTGCCAGATTTTGTACTGTTATTAAAGGAAATAACCATGTGAAAATTAAATGAGTTACCATTTTGTAAAAAGTTTAGAACAATGTTTGGCATGTGTTAAAAGCTACATAAGAGTTTATTCACTAAATGGGGCTGGGATTGTAGCTCAGCGGTGGAGCGCTTGCCTCGCATGCGTGAGGCCCTGGGTTCGATCCTCAGCACCACATACAAAGCAATATAATAAAGATATTGTGTCCATCTACAACTAAAAAAATATTTAAAAAAAAAAAGAGTTTATTCACTAAATGAGAATAAAATTTCTTCATTTATTGTAAAACCTGTCAAGGACATTGGCCTTTGAATTTCAGGCTCTTGCATGAGAACTTTTGTTTTTAGTTTCCAGAAAAAGTTTCCCTTGAAAAATTGTTAAGACATCTCAAATTACATGATTTGTGTTGTTGTTGTTTTTTTTTTTTTAATTTTTTTTAGTTGTAGATGGACACAATATCTTTATTTATTTATTTTTATGTGGTGCTGAGAATCAAACCCAGGGCCTCACGCATGCAAGGTAAGCGCTCTACCACTGAGCCACAACCCCAGCCCACATGATTTGTATTGTCTACCTTTTTGCCTTGCTGGAGTGAATTCAGTGCTTAACCACAGCAATTACATTAGTTCACGTAACTGGAACAAGTTATTTCTTTTCTTGGTTCTACCTTTTTATATTTTATTTACCTTATTTATACTGTGGAAGGTGTCAGAATATAAGCAGGTTATCTAATTATCTTTTTTTCACAAACTCTTTGAACTAATGTGAACCCTATACTGTACCATTTCCTTCCACCTTTAATCTGACTAAAAAGTTAAAATTATATAACTAATATCTTAATATCATATAGAAAAGTATAGTGATCTTTGCTCAGTTTTCCCAGCAGGTGGCTTATTTAATTTTGTTACCACTATTCATTCTGTCCTTAAAAAATGTTGCTTGAGCTAGTGCAAGCCTGTAATCCCAGCACTTAGGGAGGCTGAGACAGGAGAATCATGAGTTCAAAGCCAGCCTCAGCAAGGGCGAGGTGCTAAGCAACTCAGTGATACCCTGTCTCTACATAAAATACAATAATAGGGCTGGGGATGTGGCTCAGTGATCGAGTGCCCCTGAGTTCAATCTTCAGTACCCCCCACAAAAAAGTGTTGCTTGGCTCTTTTCATTTTTTAAAATAGTTATTGTGGCCCTGCATAGTGTTACCCACTGTGATGCAGGAAACTGAGGCAGCAGGATCAAAAGTTCAGCCAGCTCCAACAACTTAGCAAGGCCCTAAACAACTTAGTAAGATCTTATCTTAAAATAAAAAATTAAAAAAGGACTGGGGATATAGCTCAGTGGTAAAACACCCATGAGTTCAATCCCTAGTACCTGGGGAAAAAAGAAGAAAAAAAGTTATTATGGTCTGCTTTCTAGGCTCCTTTGGGTTTCCTCACTGGGTAGAGGCTGAGGCCTTTACTCCTTTACCACATACCTAAATTCTCAACAGCACATCCCTTTTTTCAGCTTAGACTCTCATCTTTGGGTCGGTAATACCTCAGCTTTTAATCCAAGCTCTGTTCTCACATTTATCTCCACATATCTGATGCCTTCAGATTTAAAATGTGTACCTCATATCCTTCCTTTTACTAATTCAATCTATTTGACATACTTTTGTGAGGTTTATTTTAGAGTTTTAATTTAAAATACCATTCTTCCAGAAAAACAACATGGACTGGAAGGAACATTATAGCAAACTCACAAACTAAGTTGTGACATTCAAAAGATTTGATGAACCTGCGTGACTTTATTTATTTATTTATTTATTTATTTATATCATACTAACATCTTCTCTGTCAAGCAGGCTATGTTTAATTCCTATAAATCCCTGAAGTGTATGTTCTTTCTTAGTGAAGGGTCCATGGGAAGGGCCAGAGGAAGGGGGATGAAGGAGCATTGTTAGATTACCTTTCCTTTCCTTTTATTTTATTTTTTAATTAGAAAGAAAAAGTGATGTATAAGAGAGGAATTAGGCTGGAAAAATATCAGTATATGCATACTCATTACAAAATAGTTAATTCATTTATAGTGTAAGTTGAGAATATTTTATTAAAACTGATGACAAGGCCATTTTTTCTCCTGTAAGATTTTCAGATCTTAATAATCCCAAAGAGGTGGGAAATAGGATCTCTTGCATTGCTGCTGGAAGTATGAATTAGTTCTGCTATTTTAAAGGGAAGTTTGGTAGTATGTATTAAAAAATATATTATGCAGTAATTATTTTTGCATATCTGTTCAAAGTCTTGGTATTTGAAAGTGTGTTTTTAATTGTGCCACTAAGCATAATGTAAAATTCTTAAATTTAAATATAAAGTGCAACAAAAATGATTTTGGCTAGCTTCAGATAGTATGGCTTTTATATTTTGGTAGTTCATATTCTTGAATGGAAAGAAAATCGTTGTGAGAATTGAATTTCAAACTTAGATTTAATACTTAAACATTTAAGTAAATTTTGGATTGGATCCAGTTGACAGTACTGATAGTGAAGTTGATGTAGATATTTGGTAGATATAGGATATACAGTGTGGAAATGAAAGAATCTCTTGAAAATAGGTTGCAAATGCTTTTTTGATCCTTATAGCAATGTTTAGTACATAAAGGTAAACATATTTACAGTTCTCTTAAAATAAAATCAAGATTGAAAGTTCATCTGATGATTTTCGGTCTTTTTAATCAACCCCCCAGTTGTTTTATTTGTGATTTCCTCAGTATTAATTTTTTTCTAAGTCATGGTTATTATTTTTTGCCCCAATGTTGGGGATTGAACCTAGGACCTTGCCACATGTTTGACTCTGTCTATCACTGAGCTACATCCCCAGCCCTTTAGTTTTGTTTTAATGGCACATGAAAAAAGTACAGGTAACTATAATATTATTTTGCAGCCTAATATTTACATTGCATTCATTGGCCATTGATAAGTGTATACATGATCTGTAATTAAGGAACTACATGCTACTAATTATATTAATAGTTGGATGAAGTTCACTGAAAGAGCAAGAATTAGTTTCTGCATTCAGTTTCTTGTTTTTAGACTTTTTATTTTAAATAGAAGTTTGTCTTCCTCAAAATCAACTAACTTAGGAAATGACTACCAAATAGAATTGCACCTTTTTTTTTTTAATTTTTTTTTAGTTATAGATGGACACAATGTCTTTATTTTATTGCTTTGTATGTGGTGCGGAGGATTGAACCCAGGGCCTCACGCATGCGAGGCAAGCGCTCTACCACTGAGCTACAATCCTAGCCCCCGAATTGCACCTTTTTGATGAGACAATAATATATGGACAAAGGGGACGGGTACTGTTGTAGTCTGGAAAAGGCAAATGTTACCTTGAAAAATTTTTGAAGATATTTGTGGGTTTCTTTGGTTTTAAAGAATGATTTGAAAGAAATCAATAAAAGGCTGTCCTTCATTCTTGTGATAGTTCAAGTGAAGCATATGACTATAAAAACTGAAAGTCAAATTGTATGTAGGATTTGCATTCTTGAAGGAGCTCAGTAGTATTAAATCCTATATAGATAAAGATTATAGTTACCTGTGCCTTTTACCTGCTAGTAAAAGGAAGACTTAAGAGAGCTGAGGGAACAGAGATATTTCTAAAAATAGTTACCAATTATGAGCATCTCTTAGGTACATAGCTTTCAGGTAGAGACATTGTTATTCCAATTTTATCCTGGAATCTACTCAGGTATAAAATTGCTTTCGTTATGAAACAGTGCATATGACTGATGACTAAACATGGCAATTTTCTGACTACCTACAACAAAGTCGAAGTAAAAATGTTAATGTGCCTTGGCTTTCTTTGGGAAGTATCCTATGCTTGGTATATGACATTATTATTGCTCGCTGATGTCTGAAGAAATGTTGGTAGTGAAAGTACTGTTTTCAAAACACAGAACTGTTGATTTGGCATAATAAATAATAGGTTGATAGCTTTAAGAACTTGGAAATACATTTTGGTCTAATTTCTGATTGGGCTTCTAAAGATATTAAACTTATACTTTGAGTGACAGGTACTTCCTTTGATTTTTTTAGTAGGAGTTATTAAAAGAGTGAAAGCTTTCTGAAGAGCAATATTTTAGTTGTATGAAGAAGTTATAAATTATTCAGACCTTTTAGGAATTTAGGCTAACAAAATAAGCTCAAGTGTAAGAAAGATTTATTCCCTAAAATTTTTGGTACAGTGTATTGCTTTAAGCTGTGCTGCATGGGTCCGCTGGTCGAGTTGGGGTCCTGAGAGAGGAAGAAAAGGGAGTCCTCGGGGAAGACGAAGTGGGGTCTCTCAGGACAAGGTTTTGGGGTGAGGTCCGTGGGGTCACTCCACCCAGACTCCGGGGTAGGTAAACAGTTCTGCCAGAGCAAGACACAGAAATACCGTTTATTCCGGAAAGTACAGAAGCTTATATACAGTCCTGGACCAATCATGGCCTAATGTTACGAACAATGGGGTACTCTCTGTCAAGTGCACAGTCCATTAGCATAGAATGGGGAAAGATGGAAGGGAGGGGTTGAAGGTATGGAGAGTGCTCCTACACAGTGTTTTGCATTTTGGAGAAAAATGGGGAAAATAATTGTGTTCAACATTAACGAGATGGCTAAGTAAATTATGGTGCATTTATGTAGAAATCTCCCATTGAATCACTTTTCAAATGTATATAGATAGGTTTTAGGGATATAAATAAATGAAATATGAGGCCAAAGGTTAGAATGCAAAAGTTTCTATGAAGTATGATCTCAAGTGATCTTAAAATTAAAAAAAAAAAGTAAAAAAGTTATAGAAGGAAATAAGCCAAAATGACATTAGTAGTTGCAGTTGAAAATGGGCACTGTATTTCCTGCCTCCTTGTAGTTAACTCTTAAGATTTTTCAGTATGAGTGGGAAAAGGTGCAACTTCCACAGTCAGAGGAACCTCATATATTAAATTCCAAACATGTAAATCTGCTGTCTAGTTTGCTGACCTAATATCCTGTTTGTAGTTGTATAAGAACAGTAAGCAACATTACATTGAAAAAATTGTGTGAAAAATTATGAATGGATTTGTACAACGGTTTATTATTATCCAGTCATTCACTATTATCCTCAAAACTCAGACTTCTAAAATTCTGAACTATACTTGGTATAAGTCTCCTTAGAAAATGATGAATATTTTTGTCTGCCATTAAAACAAAAAATAGAGTTTACCATTTCTTGTTCAACTACATTTACCATAAGGAAGCATTACTATACTGTGTTATGATACAGTGATGCTCTGAGGTAAGTGCTGGCAACCTTTGTCTGTGACAGGCCAAATAGTTGATAACACACAGCTTTTTGGGCTCTCTTGTCTCTACCAGAGTACAAAGCAGCCATCAACAATAGGTAAATAATGAATGTTGTAGTCTTTCCATGAAAGTTCATGTACAGATGGGTAGTGATAGTTCCTGCTATAGTTTGTTTATTCCTGCACTACTATATATTGAGTTGTAGGGTTCTCTTACTCTGATTGGTTCTGCTTTAAGTTTCTTCTCATGTGGATTTTTCTGTCTTGTATCAGTTGCTACATCTTATTCCTGTCCTTCATTGTTTCCAGTTTAGCAGTCCTTCCTCATTCTCACCTTCCATTCCTAATTATAAGCTATTTATTTAAGCAGAAGTATGATAAAATATATGTAACATAAAATTCATCATCTTAACCATTTTTAAGTGTACAGTGGCATTAAATACCTTAGTTTTTGAGTTAAGAACCTAGATGATTAAGTTTACAGGTAAAATAAAGGTATGTAAGTCCAGAGTAAGTTAAGCTTATGATCTTACTTTATCAAAGATATTTAGGAGAACATCCATTATAAACTCAAAAATTGAGGATTATATTTGAAAGTGATTTTAAAGAACATCTAATTCTACCCCACTTTACATGTTTTGTAATACCCAAAGATATTAAATTACCTAACCAAGTTCATACAGTAATAGGTCTTTGTTTGTTTGTTTTCCTTTTTTTTATGCATTAGCAGTTTAAGAAAATACATTGAATTAATTACTGTTTTAGGTTCAGGATTACAAGAGACCTTAAAAGCCCATCTTCCTAACTGCTTTTTAAATATTTTCCTCTTCTCTTACACATGTTGTAACTTATTGAATACTTGCTTAATAAGAGCTCACTCCTATAGAAAGCAGCCCATTCCATTTTCAGAGCTGCTTCAGTTTTCCTTGTATATAGCTGAAATTTGCCTTCTGTTAACTTCTTCCTATATTTTTTAGTTATTCTGAATACGTCACCTATAATGGTATCAGAGTGATTGCAGGACAAAATAAATATAATATCTGTATTTTTCCAACTGGAATGATTCTTGAAGGATACTTGGCTGAAGAAATTTCTAATCGGTCTGGGTGTGGTGACACACGCCTGTAATCCCAGATCCTTGGAGGCTGAGGCAGGAGAATCACAAGTTTAAGGCCAGCCTCAGCAACTTAGATACCTTGTCTCAAAAAGGGTGGAGGATGTAGCTCAATAGTAAAGCACCCTGTGTTTGATCCCCAGCATGCCCCCCCCCCCCAATTCCTTATTGGAAAGACTAACAGAACAGGACATTAATGGGCTTGATCTGCCCAGGTCCTATCTTCCCACTTGAGATAGGGTTTCTGGGTTAAACTTCTAAAGTTGTGCCCATATGGACAAATTGTGATCACTGTTATGGAAATCCTGACCACTAGCTAGTTTTTGTGGCCTGCTGTTGAATAAATTTCTTCATTAAAGTTCAATCAAAACAAAATCTTTTATTTAAAATAATCTCATTCTTGCTTTGTATAGGATGTGGTGTATAGGATGTGGTTTTAACAAGGCAGAGCAATAATTCAGTCATTTAGCCTAAGTAAATCTCCTATATGCATTTTGGTTAGAAATTTTTCAGTAAATAAGGAGCCTCGTCTTTATTATTCTTAATGAACTCCAAGTATTCCTGTTAAAATGTAGTGTTGACAACTCAGAATAGTTGGTATGGTAAAGCAGCTGGAGTCTGGGACCAGTAACAAAAGACCATTTTTCTAGGACTACTTCTGATCCAGCTCCTTAAGAGTTGTGTGACATTGGACATGTTGCTTGACTTTGAGACTGTCTTTATCTGTAACCCATGGACAGTTAACCCACCTTAATTAACCTGATAGGATTTAGAAATAAAAAAGTAAAAGTCCTTTTTAAAAACAGTAAAGCCTTAAAAGATGTGAGTTTTATTTTTAAATTCAGTGATTAGCTTTAGGGCAAAATGACTTGGCTGATAAACCTAATTTGTCACTTTGGCATGAATTCATTCTGATGTACAGTAGTATTATATGGCCAGCCACCATCAATTTAGCTTTTAGCCTGGCAGGTTTACTCTGCTAATTTGCTGGTGGTTGATGGATATTTGTTACCAATCAAAGCACGCTAAAGTCAAAATGATAAACTTGATTTAAACATTTTTAAAAGTTTTTTAAACATTTTTTTAGTTGTTGATGGACTTTTATTTTATTCATTTTATTTTTATGTGGTGCTGAGAATTAAATCAGTGCCCCACACGTCCTAGGCATGTGCTCTACTGCTGAGCTACAACCCCAGTTCTCCAAATATCTTTTTTTTTTTTTTAATATTTTTTTAGTTGTTGATGGACACAATGTCTTTATTTTATTGCTTTGTATGTGGTGCTGAGGATCGAACCCAGGGCCTCAGGCATGCGAGGCAAGCGCTCTACCGCTGAGCTACAATTCCAGCCCCTCTCCAAATATCTTTTTAAGGATCATAATTTTTAAATGAAGACAAGAAGACCAGCATATTTTTTTCATATTGTTAGTAGACCTCATTTTCAAAATTCCAGTTCAAAAAAAATTGATAATTTTTGATCATTTTACCACATTATAATATTTATAGTAAACTGTGCTTTAGAGTTCTGTGGGGCTGCAAAAGAAAAAGACCCTGAAAAAATTTGCTTTTCGTTTTCTTCCTTTCATTGATAGTTTATTTTGTTTGTTTTTTAATCTACAAGAGTTTGAACTGATGTATTGACTTTTCAGTATTGTTTCCTAATAATAAATTAGGAACTTTCTTTTTTTTACCCCTCTTCCGATCAAACCAAAATTAAAAGGCATCACTTGTACTGCCAGTCTTATAGTTCTACCACAGTACTTGTCACATTACTGTAGTCTCATCTTTCCTTTAGACAGCATCTTTACTTGGTTCATCTTTATATTTCCAGTGCTTAGCACATAATAAACTGTATAAGAAAAATATCAGACTTAGTGATGTCAGCAAGTGAGTGCTAATGGTGTGTAGAGAATCTGGTGGGCAAAGTCTTGTGAAGCAACTGGCATGATTATTAATACATTGAAAATTTAGAGATTAGGAGGCTGAGACAGGAGAATTGTGAGTTCAAAGCCAGCCTCACCCATGGCGAGGCGCTAAGCAACTCAGTGAGACCCTGTCTCTACATGAAAACGTAAAATAGGGCTGGGGATGTGGCTCAGTGGTTAAGTGCCCGAGTTCAATCTCCAGTACCAAAAAAAAAGAAAAGAAAAGAAAATTTAGAGAAAGGAAAGTTGTAAACAAAGTCATGATAGGTCCTTAAAAAAATCAAGAGAGCAGGACTTACTTACAGGTCAATAAATCTAGTCAGTTATGTTGGGGAATTAAAAGGAAAAAGTTAGTGATGTTGCAAGTTAAACTCAGAACTCAGTACCAGTTAGAGAGGTTTGAATTATCCATTGGTACTGGGAAGCCAGTTGGTCAGTAGATGAAGTAGAAACAGTGCCTCTTTTCATTGGTTTTGAATTTAAACTCCACATGTATGTTTTGTGGGGGTAGTCTCATTTTTGGTTCATTTCTTTGATTTCTTTCTTTTCAGCCCTGAAAATTAGATATTACAATAGCTTACAAATAGAAAGGAGCACTTTAATTCACATAATCCTGATCTCTACTTATTTGCTATTCTTTGTAGATACACAGAGAATACCTCTTTTCATGCCTTTTGTCTGTTTCTTTTGCCAGAAATCCCATTGTGTTGCCATGCTTCTTGCTTCCACCTTTCAGGCTTAGCTCAAATTTTACCTCTTCTAAAAACCTTAATTTTATCCCCCAATAACACAGGTCATTTCTTGTAATTTCTTATTATATACAAGAGTACATAATAATATGATGCTATACATGGTATTTTTCTACTTTTTCATTTTTGTAAAATTTGTTTTTCTTTCCTTTCCTTCCTCCTCTTCTCTCCTTCACTGTGTGTGTAGGTGAGAGAGAGCGAGCGAGGTAGATACTATGGATTGAACCCAGGAGCACTTCACCACTGAGCTACACTCTCAGCCCTTTTTATTTTTTATTTTGAGACAGGGTCTCACTAAGTTGCCCAGGCTGACCTCAAACTTGTCATCTTCCTGTGTCAACCTCCTGAGTCGTTGGAACTACAGGCTAATGCCACTGTACTCAGTTAGGCTGTTGGGTTTTTTTAGGCTAATGGAGGGGAAGGATAGGTAAAAGAAGGAACAGTATGATGGTAAAAAGATCTTAAAGACAGAAACTAACAAGGAAATAAGAGAGTAAAAGAAGAGGAATGAAAAAGTGTGAAACAAGATTTTTTTCTTTGAATTTACTTGTCTTTTGTGTATGAATATGTTATGACATAAACAATCTGGAGGGCTCTCTTGGACTTATCAATTATTATTGATGATACAGTTTCAAAGCCTGCTGTAATCTTTTTTTTTTTTTTTGTCATTAAAATTTAAATATGCTGGGTGCATTGGTACACATCTGTAATCCCAGCAGCTTGGAAGGCTAAGGCAGGAGTTGATTGCAAGTTCAAAGCCAGCCTCAGCAACTTTTAGTGAGACCCAGGCTCAAAATTTTAAAAAGGGCTGGGCATGTGGCTTAGTGGTGAAACACCCCTAGATTCAATCCCCAGGAAACCCCTCCACCCCCAAAAAAATACTTCTGAGAGATTTCATAATTACACAGTGTCTGAAAACTATGATTTTTAGCCTTTGAATTTTAAAAGTAAAAGACATTAATTGTGAAGACATAAAGACATTAAATTTGGGAAGAGGAAAAGGGGGTAAAACAAGAAAGATCTTTGGAATAATTTTTACCTTTTTGAAGCTTAGGGGGATTATTCGCATTCTATTTGTTTACCAGACTGTTGAAACTAACTCAGATCAAAGTCTTAACTTTTTTAAAAAAGTTTTTTGTAATTGCAGATGGACAAAATGCCTTTGTTTATTTTTATGTGGTGCTAAGGATTGAACCTAGTGCCTCACATTTGCTAGGCAAGTGCTCTGCCACTGAGCTACGGCCCCAGCCCGAGTCTTAGCGTTTAAATGCAGAGATAGGTAGTAATTTCTTTTTATCAGTTTTGATAGTTTATTTTGTGAGCATATATTTTTAGGCATGGCTTAAATTCTTTCTCCTGTGATAAAAAATTGGTTTCTTGACCAAAAGCAGGTAAATATTTACCTTTTTTTGTAGCTATGGCAATAACATGGTCATTTTAATTATTTTTTTTTTTGCACTATGTACCATAGGCCAAAAAAGTATATATTTTCTTATTTACATAGCTTTTAGGCAAAGCAAATACCATTTACTGGTGTAATAAATATGTAGAAAGCTTATTCTGCAGTTTTTGAGGTAATAAACTTCCACTATCTAAAGTTTATCTGCCAACCCATTCTCTGTAAATAGTTGGGATGTTATTATCCACTGATTTTTGGACAGCTAGTTTAATTTTTCTTTAACTATTAGATCATCAGTATTATTGTACTCTGTTTAATGATATTAGATCAGTGTTAAGACTCAGAAAACTTGTTTGTACCCTGTAAACATAATAATAGTTACAGGGTTAATAAGAGAACCAGTATAGTATAGTGGTAAACAGTTTGGATTCTGGATTCAGAGATAGGGATTTTAAAATCCATCTGTGCCACAGTATAACCTTGGGAAGTTTTCTCACTTCTCTGAGTTTGTTTCTTCATCTGTGAAATGGAGATACAGTACTCATTTCTTCAACAAATAATGAATGTATTGATTTTGTGCTAGTGACTATACTGTACTTTTCATAATAATATCTCCACGATAAGATCATTGGAGGATTAAAGTGCATGTAAAGTGGCACAGTACCTAGAACATAAACGATCAATTAATTTCAATTATTAAAATATTACAGATGTATTTTTTAAAGTTATCTAGAGCAAAAATTGTTTCAGGGAATATATTCAGGCACAGCATTAAATTTTTAAAATGACAATCCTGTTAGTTTTTTTAAAAATATTGGGGTGAAATGCATATATTTTAAGGTTAATTTTAAAAATGAAAGTTGAAATACCAGTTTTGAAAACAGGTATTAGTGATATTAGTACCAATAATAATGTTTCTTTTAGGAGAAATTATATATATATATATATATATATATATGTACATATATATATCTATACAATGTGTATGTTTCTTGAACTAATTCTATTTTCTATGATCTTTTAAGATAGAAATATATGGACCTCTAATAGTATTCTGCCAAGTAATTACATTATGAAGTAATTAAATATATGTGGTCTTATAAAGTACAGGACTAATATATACTCTGAGTAATCCAGAAAATATTTAGACATCTAGAAAAGCTTTTTTCAACAGCACAAAGACATAATCTTGAAAGTACTTATGGTGTGTGACATTGTTTTAAAAAAGTAAAATAATGCATGTAATTTTTTTATAAAACTTGCCGTGATCTCTGTGATTAGTCCAGAAAGTGACTATTCTCTTTTCTTTCTCATATTCTCTCCTACTTTCTTGAAATACAGGTAAAATCCTTTCTTAAATATTTCATTCATAGACAACTTGGACATGTGTTTCCCCCAGATGTTTTAATGACTCATGATAAGTGGGGAGGGGATCGGTCTGCCTTAGATCTATTATCCTTGTAATAGTACTATAATACTTATGATGATCATTAATGTTCAGAATAATGAAATACGTTTTCAGTTTCTTGGCTGAGAAAACATTAAATAGGTTCATTATAATTAAGCAAATTATAATTTGCTTACTTGAAAGCTTTTCAATGGATAAGAAAATTTTCTTTCCTGTTTAAAAGTTTGTTTAATCTTAGTATCTTATTATAATAGGATACTATAACTAGTTTAGTTAATTAAGATTTTAATGTATTTTTATGGCAAATTTTTTTAATATTTATGATTTGTAGAATTTGACTTGTTATATGCAAACCTACATTACTTTAGAAATAATACTACAGCTACCATCAATTGAGTACTTACTGTCAGGCAGTGTTCTAAAGATATTGAATGTACTAAGGCAGTTGATCCTCACAACAGCCCTAAGAGGTAGGCGCTGTTATCCCTCTTTCTCATATGAGGAAACTGAATCACAGATACACAGATAACACTAAGGTTACACAGATATTATTACTGCCAGGATTCAAGAACTTGTGCTCTTGATCTTAACTACTGTCGGGTTCTTAATTGCTGTCTCTCCCAAATTTCACAATCAGGTTCACTATTTGAATAATAAAGATATAGTGATCACATTAAAAAAAGTAACTAACCGAAGTGTTGACTCTTAACTGGACATTGACAGAACTCTGTAATTAGTATTGGGTGATTGTACTGGGCTGTATAGGAAGGCATTACCATAACAGATGGGTAGGTATTAGCACACTAGAGTTGTTATCAGGATTTCAAAACCTGAGATTAAAAAAAATCTATGTTAGTGAATCATTTTTTATTTTGTTTTCATTATGGTTTCTAGTGCTACTTATTTGATTTTGGCAAATCATTGTTTATTATGACTGTAGTCTTAATTAATAGATCAGCTATGGTCTGGTTTAATGATTATTTAATAATGGACTTAGTTAAAATCCATTAGAATATTCACACAAGGATTAATTTTGTATTTTTTCCTCCCCTTTTAGTAAAATAAAGCAGGGTCTGTTACCTAGCTTGGAAGATTTGCTGTTTTATACCATTGCAGAAGGACAAGAAAAAATACCTGTTCATAAATTTATTACAGTAAGTTTTTACATTTTTCTATCTTAACTTTTTAAGAAGTTAGTAATACTAAATTAGTAATAGAGTATTACTAAAATGTAGTCTTAAAAGTCATATGACATATAGATTCTGACTGACACTGTTTCTTTTATTATGTTTTCGAATTTTTATCATGCTTGTTTCAAGGTAATCAGTGAAAGAAAAAGAAAGAAACAATGAGAAACTTGTCCAGAAAGTGGGTAATAGTGACACAAATGCCACATACATTTTCTTGGATAGAAGTTTTTATATACAGGAATAAAAACTTGTAGTTGGAATAAGCATATACATTGTTTGCACCATATATTTACAAACTCTTATTTTTTTAAAAACAGGCACTCAAATCTACAGGATTGCGAACGTCTGATCCCAGGTTGAAAGAGTGTATGGATATGTTAAGATTAACTCTTCAAACAACATCAGATGGTGTCATGCTAGACAAAGATCTTTTTAAAAAGTAAAAATTTCTGCCAAACCTTTAATGGTGATTTGCTATGCTACATGGTGATTTTGCTTTTAAAACAAAATTGCATCTTTGAAGGCCAGTGCTGCTTCCTATGTAACTGAAAAAAGGGGTTTAGAACATCATTTGTTTGAAGAACAGTGATGGTATACATTAAAGTTCAATAATACACTGGGTAAAAAAATAAACATTCTTTAAATCTATTGTAAGAAATTTAGCAATGGATATTTCCAATTTATCTTACCTGGAGATTGCATTTAATTTGAATAGAGCACATCCTTTGTCCTATTGTTGCTTATGTTGATCTCCAGTTCATCTCCGTGTTTTGCAGGCTTTCTCAGCATAATTTCTAGTTCTTTCCATGAAGTGATTTAGATGACATCATAAAATGAGATGGCTTCAGACAGCACTGTATTCCTTAGGTGTACATATGTGCATTGTCTGCTTCCCTCCTTTCTTCAGACATATCAATGCATAAGTTTCTGGCAATTTTCATTTTCCTCAAATCAGTTAAGAACTAAAGACAGCTTTAGAGCTTAAAGCCTTGACTGAGTATTGGAGCTTAAAGCTTTGAATGAAAATATTTTGGCATTCTTATGTTTGCATATCTTTATCTTGATTTATGTATTCCTATTTAATGGACGATATGTTTATAATGGATACTAAAGAGTCAAATAGTATTTTAAACTATTAGTAGTTGAATGGAAACTAGCATAAAACTGAAAGCACTACTATGAGACATAGGTTTTGGCAGAGATGGATCTGAAGAATTTTGCGTCTACTTTGAAAGTTCATTTGGGGCACTGGATGATTTGTCCTAGATAATCTCCTGGAAATATCCTGGAATATTAAGTCATCTAAAGGGATAAATATTTAACTGAGGTTCTCTGAAGTTTCCTGACATGCTGTGAAGTGCTGCTGACAGTTTTGGATTTTTTTTTCTTTTCCCTGGGAGGTTCTTGGTTCTGTTAGCTCAGCTGACCTTTATATAGATCTACTTTATATAGGTTCACTTTGCAATTGATGTTAGAGATTTTGAGTTTACAGAACCTGTGTCTTTGTGGAGGCAAGAAATTCATTTCTAGATTTATTTGTACCTTTGCAGTAAGACACATAATTGTTAGTGTTCATGAACTTTCTGTGTAAAGTACTCTTGATTAGGATGCCATCTAGGAAGTTATTTTGGCTTATTGTGAGCGTAGTTATGAAAGAGATTATAGGTAGATCTGTGGATATCATGGGAAACTGGCTTGGGAATTTTTTAAATGGAAGCAGTATTTTATACATATTTAATACTATTTAAAATGTTTTATGTTTTTAAAACATGTTGTTATGCTTAAATATGAAATTTAAAGCCATTTATATACTCTGATTGTGAAGCCAAGAAAACACAATCATGTAATTTTCTATCTGTAATTACATTAAAAGGTAATAATTATCATAATTTAAAATCTATCATTGTAATATAGGCAGTTCCCAACTTGGCAAATGCTTAGTGGTCTATGTAAGCAATCCATAGGCATTAGATTTTTCTTTTCATCCCTACAATGAAGTGACTCTGTACCTATGAATAGTAACCTTTATAGGTCACCTGGAAGGGTGATTCTTCCAGAGAAATTCCTTTTCTGTTTTCAAACATAAGTAGTTACCTAGCTAGTATAGCAATAAATAAACTATCTCACCTCTCTGTAGTTGGGGAAGAGATGTTAAAACATGGAATTCTTTTTCCCAGAGAAATAATGTTTATAAAGGTAGAAGGTTTGGTTGAAGTCAAAAGTGTTGGGATTTTACTTAAAATGCATTGTAGGTTTAGTATTTAGTCTTTATAAGTAATTTGAGAAACAATTATTCCTTTTTTTTTTTAACATGGGAAAATGACTTCTAAAATACTTTTTTAGAGTATAATGTATTTGAAAGTTGGAGACTGCCTGTACCCATCTATGTAGTCAATTGTTTTTAATACTAATAGTTCTTAAAACTAATAGAAGTGGAAATATTTGTGTTGAAAATGAATTCTTTATTTGTTCATGCATTTTTTAACCTTATAGGTATTGGAATTATTTTTATGTGTGATAGGAATTATTTGGTCTTTTTGGATTTTGGAGAAAGTGAATGAATGGTTTTTGCATTTTGTATATTGTTTGGTTTTCTAAAAAGTATTATTTATTATGTTATTTTACTAATGAAAAATTTTGTGAGAAGTATTTTGTAGAACACTGATGCACATTATAGTTGTTAAACATAAGTATTTAAGTAAAAAGGGAAAGAAAATTTCCAGTTTACAGATAAGAAAACTGAATGAAGCACAGAGAAAGATATCACTTTCTGAAAGGCATAAGCAGCTCCTCTTCAGTGCTTGTCTTATATGACTTCTAATTTTCTGTATAGATTGATGAAATCTATTTTGAAATTGAAATAATGCAAGAGAAAAACCGTAATATTTGGAACACTCATCAGTACGCAGTTAGGTACTCTTGTGAGAGGTAAAATTTGTTAGTCATATACTAGGGAAAACTGTTTCCACAGCTTTGCTAGCACCTTCTGCTAGAGGAAAAAAACAAAAAACAAAGTAGGTATCTCTATTAATTATAAATCCTCCTTTTGAAGGTACTGATTAGTTTAAAATAGTACTAGGTTAATAATAATTTAAATTCACTTGACTCTTCTCATATTTGCTTATTTATAACTTATTGAGAGGTGACATTTATTTGATTTGACATAGGGGTAATTTAAGATCAGAAATTATCTTAGTGTTTTCCTCTGAGAAAGTTGTTCTTTGGTATATATCCTTTGCAGTTTTGATATTTGTAAGTTGAATTTTAGAAAGTATTTGAAACATTTTAATTATTAAATACTAAAGCAATAGTAATATATTTTAGGTTAACATTAAAACTGAAAGGAAACTGTCAAAGTTTATAGAAGTAATAAACATTTGTCAACTCTGGGTGGCAACTAATTTGACCATAGGTTAATAGTAGAAATTATGATTATAAATTTTTCAATGTATAATGGGGAGATTCTTGTCACTGAAACAATAGCCTTTTTTATTAGGATTTTATTTTAAAGTTATATATTAATTTTATGTTGCCAGAATATATATATTCAGAATATATATATTCACATATTCTGAATTTTATTAATATTTAAAATGTGAAACTTGATTTTTAATTTTTATTTGATGTTTCATCTGGAACAGCCTGATTTAAAATCTTGAGATTTTGAAATTTCTCATTTACCAGACTCAAAAAATATTGAGGATTTCTATTCATTTCTCTATTTATGATTAGGCATTATTCAACCTCTTGGAGTCTCGTTTTCTCATCTGTGAAATGGGGAAATTCTTCACAAAGTGTTGATGTTTTGAGGACTAAACAATGACTACTTAGTTGTTTTTTAAAAAACGCTATTTTTTTTCTTCCTCAAAGAAGCTAATATTACTCATCCCTGAGGAATCCAGTTACATGAATAACTTCTCATAGTAATGGTTTGACTTTCATATTTCCTCATAAAGGCTCACCCTGAAGATGTTTTACAGTTGCCATTGTGGCTTGACATCCATATATAGCAAGTCTTCCTATGTCAATTAGTTATTCTGTTATTGAGTTACTGAGACTTAGAAACCTTAAGAAGAGTATCTTAAGCTCAGAGTAATCTATTTACAAAACTCTTTAGTTTACATTATCATACAGACTTTCTGGCTTAAATCCTTTTTTGGTGACCTAAAGCAGAATATTGGTTCAAATGACTAGATTTTATGCCCTTCTATCCATGTGGTTTACCATGGCTTTAAAAGATTTTTTTAATGGTGAAACATTTTTACTCTACAGTGTAGTGCATATCTTACATTGAGTAGAATAATGTAATGTAGCATTTTTTGTGATTTAAATAATATAGAATTATACTTTTTATATGAAATTTTATTTAAAATTATACATTAATTGTATAAACATTAAAAAAAACATTTCATTTAAGAATTACTTCATTGATCTGACTAAACCAAATTGGTTTTATCTCCAACTCTTAAACTAGAAATACAAATTTTTCAAAATATAATTAAGGAAAAATATGTTAAAATGCAAAACATTTAATTTTTTTAATGAAATACTAGTATTAGTTATATAGGAACTAAGAGCTATTATGTCTGAAGTTCCTTAAGTGAAAAATAAGTAGGATCTAATCCATATTTTAAAGTCTGATTTTTATTAACCAGATGTCATACTGAATGTTTCTCTGTACTGGTGAAATAAGAAACTTGTTTCAGGTGGCCCTCAGACTTGTTAGAATGCTCTGTCATGTTAGTCTTTGACACGGTTTTTAGTCATGTCTAATTTATTTCTAACCTGTTCATCTTACAAGCAACTACATGAAAGACTTCTAGAAGGAAAGGAAATAATGTAGAAAGACTATAATTTATAGAATTTAGTTGTATAAAATGATGAATTTTTGTCTTCTTAAAATATGGGGTTAATATTCTCCTAAATTAATGGTGTTATTACCAACCATTAATAATTGGAAGGCACTCAGTTTATTAATTGTTTTCCTCACATTCTACAGATGTGTTCAAAGCAACATTGTCTTGTTGACACAAGCCTTTAGAAGAAAGTTTGTCATTCCTGACTTTATGTCTTTTACCTCACACATCGATGAATTATATGAAAGTGCTAAAAAGCAGTCTGGAGGAAAGGTAATATTTTTGGTGTGCATATTTTCCTAACCCAGTTACTTAACATTCAGCTCAATTTGAAGTACAGAGAATAAAACTGTATAGTTGTTTTTCGTTTTGCTTAACTTAAATTAAGAAATTTAAGTTAAGTCAAGCTTCTGGATTTAATGTTTTTAAATATTTAAAATACTTAACTTTGCTATTCTGGATAAAAAGGAACCAAGTTTAGGAATTCTTTTATTTTCCAATGATCAAGATGGCTTTTAAATTTTTAGTTAAAAAAAACACCTTATTGGGAATTTCTGTAGATCTGATATCTTTGAATATTAAATAGAATGTTTCTAGTTTTGAAAAATCCTCTAGAAACCAGGCAAGGTGGCACACACCTGTAATCCCGTTGACTCAGGAGGCTGAGGCAGGAGGATCATAAATTCAAGGCCAGCCTTGGCAACTTAGCAAGACTCCTTCTGAAAATAAAATATAAAACAGAGCTGGAGTGTAGCTCAGTGGGAGAGTTCCCCTGGGTTCAATCCCCAGTACCACAAAAAGGAAAAATGAAAAATCCTCTTGAGGCTGCAGGTATAGCTCAGTAGCAGAGCATTTTGCCTCCCATGTACAAGGCCATGGGTTGGATCCCCAACACTGCCCCCCCCATAAATAAATACATTAAAATAAATAAATCCTCCAAATAATGATAGAGGGTATTTTATTTTAAAATCTCCATATTGAAAGGTTTTATTTTCTTTTGTTTTAGCTTTGGGTAGCTTTTTTTGTAATACAATTTCATGATAATAATTTCAGTGTAATTACCATTACTTATTTTTATTTATTTAATTCCCAATTTTTTAGGTAATGAAATTCTACAAGCACTCATGATTATAGGCAGTTTATTTAAGGAAAGAAATTTTGTCTTCTTTCCTTAAACGTAGTCCAAGTTTTTCTTTTAGATTCTCTTGCTTTTAGGAAGAAAAAGTGTTAGAAAACATAGGGAATAATAGACTGAGAGAAGAGACTTAATTTCACCCTAATTCTCAAGTCTGTTGTGCTCTTAGTTTTTAGGATTATTGTCATGAAAGATAAGTTACAAAGCTTCTGAGTGTTATAAAATAGCTACATGAGATTATACACTTTTTATTATATCTGTTAATTTCTTTCCAATTTTTTTTCATAGGTTGCAGATTATATTCCTCAGCTGGCCAAATTCAGTCCTGACTTGTGGGGTGTGTCTGTTTGTACAGTAGATGGACAGAGGTGAGTTTATTTCAAATCTATGAAAACCAGCTTTAAGCCTTAAATTTTGAGTAACAATAAGCAATGATGTAGAGAGGACAGGACCATCTTTTATAATAGAAAATAGCCCTAACAGAACAATTTCAAGAAGATAAATAAGTTTATATTGTAATGTAATTTTACAAAACTCAGCTGAAATGGCAATTTTGTTAAATTTTTTGAGGTATTTTATCCTTTTTATTGACAGATGTAGTCTTATTTGAGTTTTACTCAAGTACCTACAGTTATATATTCAAGAAATGTAGTCTTACCAAAACTTGACATTGTTCTCTAATGAACTGACAATAAAAGTAGTTCCTGTTCCTTAGCATATTATTGGTTACTCACCCACCACTATCTTTGTTCCTGATATGGCTGGAATAAGAGTTAAGATTGTACAGCATATCGTACATATCCCATTATCCATCAGTCATTTGCAAAGTGAAAAGTCAGTTGCAAAATATGCAGGATTTCATGAAGTCCATAAAAGCCATGTTTGGGAAATGTCTTACTGCAGGAAAAGCTGCTGACAAATGAGGAACCTTGTAGAATTATACAAAGGGTAGTGATGTGATGAAGGCATTTTTAAGGAGAATGATTTTATTTAAAAAAGAATTAAGGGGCTGGGATTGTAGCTCAGCGGTAGAGCGCTTGCCTCGCATGCGTGAGGCCCTGGGTTCGATCCTCAGTACCACATGCAAAGCAATAAAATAAAGACATTGTGTCCATCTACAACTAAAAAAATATTTAAAAAAAAAAAAAAAAAGAATTAAGAGAGGCCCTGGGAAAAAATGGTAAAGTTCTGAAATATTTTTCAAGAATGACCTTTTTTATTGTGCTGAAAGTCAAATATAAAGATTTATTATAAAATTATAACTTGATTTTTATCAGAAAGATTATTCCATAAAAGGAAAATCAATTTTTTCCCACTCCTTTAAAGACTTAGATATGTTATCTTTTTGTTTTTAAATTTGTTCTTTTTTATTAAAATATAACTGACATAAAAGGTATACAACTTATAAGTGTGTATGGAGCTTAATGAGTTTGTATCAGATATTATTTTACCCTAAATTTTGTTATGACAACAAGTCATATAATTCTATAAGTTTAGATTTTATTTTTCAAGATAATGTTCCAATTAAAACTTTTTCCCTCTACTAATGAAATTTCGATTTCTTTGGTGTGTTCATTCTAAGTGTTTTTTTTATTTTTTAGTAGTTATCCTGAAGTATTTGCAATAAAAAGTGTATGATTTAGCCTATTCACTTTGAAGATTAGAAATCTGAGGCCCATGGTTGACATATTGGCAAAGGTGAAACAAGCACCTAGGTCTCTTAACTTCTAATCTATTTTTTTTCCCATTGTTACAGGCTTTTGTCCTAAATTGGGCCCGTAAAATGTACAAATCACTCACTGGTGTTGTAATATAGTGTCAGATTTTTAATTATAAAACCAATGCTGTTTCTTCTAATGGGGCTGGAATTGGGAGTAGGTGTGGTTCACAAGATGAGGCATTTATAGACAAAACGTCAGAGAATAGTATTCAGTCTACACTGAGTGCTGCTTGATTCTTAACCTAACCATGTTTTAACCAAAGTGAATACCTTCTAAAAGGGCTAGTTCACTTTGTGATTGAATATAGGTAGGAGTCAGGAGGGAATTACCCTTTTTCCTTTAAAGGAGAATTCCCACATTACTTATTAATTTCCTAATTCACAACTATTATTTTACTACCTGAGTACTTTTAAGCTTTTGCCTTTTTTTTGCAATATCTCAAATAAACATTTATTCTTTAATACCAAAATAAACTTTGTGGTTGAATTATGGAAAAATCTTTGTAAATTGGAATTAACATGTATAGAGAATAACTGTAGTTATGCAGTTACTTTTTCTCCATTTGATGTTAATTATTTCTAAAATCTACTTCTACATAGGCATTCTATTGGAGATACCAAAGTTCCTTTTTGTCTTCAGTCCTGTGTAAAGCCTTTGAAATATGCCATTGCTGTTAATGATCTTGGAACTGAATATGTGCATCGATATGTTGGGAAAGAGCCAAGTGGATTAAGATTCAACAAACTGTTTTTAAATGAAGATGGTAAGAATTACCTACAAGTTGGTCGAAAAATAAATAACTCACTTTCCCAAGTAAATCTCAGTAATTAAAATTTTTTACAGAAAATTAAAAACGGTCCTACCTTTTTCCTACTTGTCATGAAATTTCTGTGAAATCTACAGAGAGCTTAATCACCAACTTTTTAAAATTTTAGGCATTTCCTTCTACTGGAGAGTATGCTAGGGAGAAGATGGGTAAGGAGTAAGAATTGCACTTTCAACATCCTGTAGGGATATATCTTGTGGAAAAATTTCAAATTTCTGGAATTTGCTTAAAAACCATTTAATGGCAGCAAGTGGGAGTACTAGGTATGATTATTACTGTTTGTAATTATTGCTGCTAAATAATTTTATTTGGCAATGATGAAACAAGCACCTACATTTTTTAGTTGGTTTATCTTTTATTGTTGCAGGCTTTTGTCCTCATTTTATCCCTATAAAATGTGCAGACTTAACTGTGTGGTTGAATTAAATGTTGGGTGTGATGAAAGCACATAAGGAAATGAGATGACATGGCTCTATCCCACATAGCAAATTTGTATGCCACACTGGTGTTTATCCATCATTCAGGGGAAAGGTCTATATTGAACTGACTATAAATTTGAAGGTACATAGTATACATGAACTGTTTACTTTTGAATATAGTACATATTTAAAAACTTTCATCATAAAAAGTTTAAATGGAAACCATTGAGATAATGGCTGGATTTGTTATTGTGTTTGTGTGTTTGATCTTTCTCCTTCATAACTTTTAATATTTGAAAAATATATCTTCAATTAAATAGTGGAGTAACAAGACATTATTTTGCAGGAATTGTAAAGATAAGGGAGGACAAAGGTAGTTAGTATGTTAATCTGATAGAAATTTTAAATCTAAACAACAACTAATTGCAAGGAGTAAATAATGCTGAAAATTTTGACTATGTAAGTGCATTATAAAATTCCATTTTCATGCTACATTCTTTATTCCTATGAGTTGGTATCTGGTTTTTAATCTTTCAAGCATTTGCGAGGTTCCTTGAGATATAGAATGGAAGAAAATAAGACTGAAGATTGCAATAACTGTTATAAGAAATATACTTCTGTATTTTTTCTTTGTGCTGGATAAAAAATGAAATGTCTTCCTCTTTTGTTTTTTATTTTGAGACAGAGTCTTGCTAAGTTGCTTAGAGCCTCATTAAGTTGTTGAGGTTGTTCTCGAACTTGAAATCCTCCTGCCTCAGCCTCCTAAGCCACTGAGATTATAAATGTGCACTACTGCACCTGACTCATTTTTGCTTTATTATTATTATTATTATTTTGGGCACTGGGGATTGAACTCAGGGGCACATCCCCAGCCCTGTTTTGTATTTTATTTAGAGACAGGGTCTCACTGAGCTGCTCAGTGCCTTACTTTTGCCGAAGCTGGCTTTGAAATCTCAATCCTCTTGTTTCAGCCTCCCGAGCTGCTGGGATTACAGGTTTGTGCCACTGCACCTGGCTGCTTTTTTTTAATTATTATTATTTTTGTGTGTGTGTGGTGCTGGGGATTGAACCCAGGGCCTTGTGCATGTGAGGTAAGCACTCTACTAACAGCTGTATCCCCAGCCCTGTTTTATTAATTTTTAAAATGAAGTTATGATTTATATTTTCTTATTTCTCTTCCAGCTTTTTTTTGGGGGGGGGTAGGAATTTCAATACCTCACTTTTTTTTAAACATTTAAAAATTTTTGTTTCATAATTAATTATATGACAGTAGGACACATTTCATTTCATTGTACACAAATGGAGCACAACTTTCATTTCTCTGGTAGTACATAATGCAGAGTTGCATCATTTGTGCATCTTCCAATTTTTTTAGAGTGATTTTATCCTAAACTTTCTTCTAAACTTATCCAATTTTATCCTAAACTTTTTATCTTATTTTATGCAGATATGTGTAAATTATCATCTTTGATAAGGGTAGTATACAGAAGCAGTTTATTTATTAAACTCATTGACATCTAGATATAATATTGAAAAAATTAATACTTTATTCTAATATGAAAATATTTTATAAAAAATTGTACTCTTGTATGAAAGACAAAGGAGAATAGTCTAGATGATTATGGTGAGTTGATTAATTTTTGAGAGACATATTTAAAGAATTGAAAATAACAAATGTAAGAATTTGTATTTCAGAAACAAAAAATAGCGCTTAGGGTAATGTGCTTAATATTTTAAGTAAGTTTTTTTACCATGTACATGTATGATTTTAGAAATCATGACTTATTGATACTATAATTGATATAAGAAAAAAATCATGAAAAGAACTTGGGATATTAGCATTGGTTTACAGTAAAAACTGCAATATAAAGTTTAATGAGGTTTTACCTTGGTATTCCTAGACTTTTTCTAAGCTTGAGTTAATACCAGGAATCTTAAAAATCATGGTAAAATAAAGGCCTCACTAAGCCAGTCCTTCCTGATTTCTGTATTGATTCTGTACTCTTGAGTCTTGGTTTAGATCAGCCCAAACAAAACACAATTTGAAGATCTTATTTACATTTAAAATTTCAAGGGTAGATTTATGATGAAACTACTTACTGTATGAATTTGTTTGTGTATATAACATTATAAAAATTTTAAAATAAATTTATTAATATTGCTCTACTTTTATGATTGTGACAATAAATTAAGATTAATCTGAATATATTGAATAGATAAAGAAATTATGGTAGTTATTCTTTTAATAACAGTAGTTTTTAAATGTTTACCGTATAAACAGTTTTGGTTCTATGGTAGGAGTTGGCTGATAATTTCTGTCATCATAAATGAGGAAACAAGTTATTTATGGAAATGTCAGTTTTGGAAACCACCATCTCCTAGGGAAGTTTTTTTTTAAAACCTTAATAGTGATTAGGCTAATCAGCAAATACTTAGATAGCCTTTCCTATCTATACTTAAAGCTCTGGAGAGTACAGGGGTCTTAGTTCTTAGAATAACTTATCTAGCTAATTTTGCAAGATACAAAAACAATACCAGTAATACATAGTGGGAGAAGGCAACTTAAGAATTTCCCAGAACTAATTATATTATCTTACAAATATGTAATTGACAGGTTCCAAAATGTATGTATTAGTTACATGTATAGAAGATTTGAGAAAGGAGTTATTATATAAGGAAGACAGGACTGATTTTTTTTTTTTTTTTCCATACTGAGGTTTAAATCCAGGGCCTCATGCATACTGGGCAGATATTCTACCACTGAGCCACGTAGCCACATACCCAACCTGGGGGCTGAGTTGTTTAGAAAGGGTAAGGTTTGGGTGATTGGTATGGGCATTGCATAATTAAGCCATTAGGTTTTTTGATTTTTATGTGGCACTTTAAAATTCCAATATTATACCTGAAATAGTAATAATTCAAATTAAACTGAACAACTTTTGTAGTCTTTGGTAGTCCTTTAGCATAAGCATGAGCAAACTTCATGTTAGCCTCATCTTTATAAAAAGGTTCATATACTGAACAGTTTGAAAAGCCTCTTCTAATAAAATGAAAAAAAACTGCATATTTTATTGCATTGGGTAGAATAAATACTTGTTAAAATTGTTCAGTTTTTTTCATCCTAGTTAAAAACATTAATAAATTTCAGATGTTGCCCATGTTCATTTTGTCAATATTCCACTCTAATTAATATGTGTTGTTACATCAACTGGCAGCCTTTATTAAATTAGCTTATGTGTTATGTCTGTAGTGTGTTTTATTTTTTAATCAAGTAAGAATTCTGAATTGAGCCCTTTAATTCTGTCCTCCTACTCATAGCATTTCATGGTCACAGGTCTTAGACTGAGGTTTTATACTGCAGTTAGGTTTGTGTTGTATTATCTGTGGTTAATTTCCAAATGGTCAGATATCTTGCTTTAAGCCAGAGCTAAACAGTTGATTAACATCTGAAAATTGGGCTGTCATGCCATGAAATGATTTCATGTTCTTTGAAAAATCCTGAATATAGTTAATGTAGCATTTGCAGAATATTTATCATTTAAAAATATTTAGTGTCCACATTTGTGTGGATGTGCACGTACAGCTGCCTTCTAGATCAACAGATTTGTAAATATTCATACAAGTGCAAGAATAAAGTAATTTAACATAGTCTGATTTCTGTATTCTACTTTCTCTTTGCTTTTGTGGTTTTGTCTTTCAGGTAGGTAATATTTGGAAAAAAAATCTGTGTTTGTTTCTTTGCTGCCTCTTGCCATGTGGTATTCTTCTGGGGTAGCAAGTGCTGTCATTTTGTGTGGGCTTGGAGAAAGCAAACTTCTCTTGGTCAGCATACTTTGGAATAGGTGAAATCTTCATTGTAATCAAGAAATAACACCAAGATTTGATTTTAACTTTTGGAACAAGTCTTTTACTGAGTAACTCAAAATGCAGAATTTTTTTTTTGTTATTACTATTTTTTAATGGATAACATGATGTTTTGACATATATACATTATGGAATAGCCAAGCCAAGCTAATTAATATATGTATTACCTTGCCTACTAATCATTTATTTGTAGTATGAGTACTTAAAATCTGCTTTCTTTGCAATTTTGTAGTATTGTTATTAACTACAATCATCTTATTTTCCAACAATTCTCTTGAACTTATTCTTCTTGTCTAACTTAAATTTTGCATTCTCTAACATCTCCCCGGAATACCCATTACATACACACATGCAACCATGCTACCATTCTAATCTCTGCTTCTATGAGTTCAGCTTTTTTAGATTCCATATACAAATGAGATCATGTGGAATTTGTTTTTCTGTGCCTAGTTTATTTCACATAATATCCTCCATATTATTGTAAATGATTATTTCCTTATTTTTTAAGGTTGAATAGCGTTCCATTGTGTATACATACCTCATTTTCTTTATTCATTCATCCATTGATAGACATTTAGGTTGATTCCATATCTCAGCTGTTGTGAATAACGTTCCAGTGAACATGATAGGGCAGATCTCTCTTCAGTATTGAAATTGGATATATATTTGATATGGATACCCAGCACTGGGATGGTGAGGTCCGAAATGCACAATTTTAAAAGTGTAACTACCAAATCACAATGAAATAAACTGGTAGATGTAATTTAGCCATTGTTATGGTCTCTTGAATGTTTTTAATTAAAAAAATTTTAACAGCTCTAATGATATCTAATTCACATACAACACAACTCATCCATTTAAAGAATACAGTTCATTGGCTTTTACTATATTCAAAGAGTTGTGCCATCATTTCCACCGTCCATTTTAGAGTACTTTCATCACTCCCCAAAGAAGTCCCATTTTTGTTCTCCTCTCCCCCAGGAAACTAGTAATCTGTTTTCTGTCCCTACAAATTTATGTGTTTGGGCAAATTTATATAAATGGAATCATAATATTTGCTCTTTTATGACTGGCTTTTTTTTTGTTTTACTTAATGTTTTAAGATTTATCCATGGTATAGCTTTATTTCTTTTTTCTAATATTCCATTGTGTGAATAATGCCATAGTTTGTTTATCCACTTTTTAGCTGATAGAGCATCTGAGTTGTTTTCATTTTTTTTTGTTTTTATTAGTAATGCTGCTGTGAACATTTGTATACAAGTTTTTGTATGAACATATGTTTTTCTTTCTCTTGGTAGTATACCCGGGAGTGGAATTGCTGAATTACATGTTAACTCTGTTTAACAATTTGAGAAACTGCCAGACTATTTTCCAGGGCTCAAGGTTGTTTAACTACAGGCTTCTCTCACAGAATGGAGCTTGCTTAAACTTCAAGGGGACTAGTAATATAGTGATAACTTAATATACTGTGCTAACTTTGTCAAGTAAGATAAGAACTTATTCCTGAAGAAATAAATCTCTGCCACAAACAAATAAATTAGGAAGAATGCTTACAAATATATGTTTTCACTGCCCTCAAGAGTTTGTGTTTGGCCTTTTTGCTATGCAGTAAATGAGAATGTAATCCATTGAGATTTTAAAATTCTTTTTATTGTAAGAAGTAGAATAAATAAGATTTAGATGAACTTAAAATATTAAGTAACTTAAAACTATGCAAGAAAATATCCTTATTGTCAGGAAGTATAGGAAACAATATAATTTACATACACTATAATCTTATTATCTTATGTATATAACTTGTGTTTCTTTTGTTCTGTGTATGTATGTATTTATACATAAGCACAAAAATAAAAGCAAAATTGGGATCCCACCACATGTTTTTCAAGGTTATTTTTAATATGTTATTTGAGTGCTTTGGGTAGGTATCAGACACTTTCAATACATCTCGTATGTTTTAGAGTTATAAGTTCCTATTATTACCTTGTTCACAGAGGAGAAAATTGAGATGGAGTTCATTTACTTACCTAGAGATTAAAGATCACATAGCTAATGAATGGGAGAATTAGAAAATTTGGGTATATTTTTATATTATTACTTCCTGGCTTTGTATATGAATCCTTGCTTGACTATATGACTATGAGAACATAGTCCTAAAAATAAGTACTGGTTTGATATGTAGCTGATTTCAAAATATGAACTTCCTTCAAAAAAACAGCTACTATAATAGACATGTTAAAGAAAATGGTGCTATTTGAAATACCATTACTGCTTTTATATTTTACAGATAAACCACACAATCCTATGGTAAATGCTGGAGCAATTGTTGTGACTTCATTAATAAAGGTAAGATGTTGATGTTTCCTTTTAACCTAGTAAACTTATTGTAATAATTAAAGCATAAAGATGAATCTTGGATTGTTTAGGTAGGGCTATGAAAAATTTTCTCTTGGTGTTAAAAAATTAATATTGTGGTACAGGATTAGGATTTTTATTTATTCCAAAATAAATGATATAATTTTAAAGCAAAAATTAAAAATGGATGACTCATTGTAAATCCCAAGAATTAGTTACCTTTTGACTTGAAGATCTGGCAGAGATTTAAGAAGTCTGCTGAACAATAAGCACAGAGGTTTTTGTTCTTAAATTTTTTGTATTTTTTAAATTCTTCTTCTTTTGGCTTTTCTAGAATGAACAGATGTTAGTAGAATTAAAATCATTTTACTATCTAATGTTTGTAATTAGCATATGTAGGAACAAATGTTCTAGTAGTGTGTGTTTAAGACAAAGTACATTTACTATTGGATATTCTCAAGTTTTTCATACTCTCATGAGCTGGAATCACAGTTTTCATTTGAAATTGTTTCATTTGCTTTACTTAAATCATGCCATAATTAAGATAAGTAAGGCTTATTCCAATTATTAAGTTATGTTATTTTTCTTATGCCTTGACATTTTACATTGTTTGTTGGTTGGTTTGTTATTGTTTTTTTCTTTTTAGTGTTTTGTTTGCCTTAATAATTGGAAGCTCTAATGTTTTGAAATGTTTGAAGTGCTTGAAAATGGTTCAATTGTATGATAGATTTTTCTATCACACAATTTTAGATTTAGATTTTTAGTTCTAGTTATAAATTTTATTTATTGAAATAAATTTTATTTGTACCTGGGACATTTATATACTTTCTTTAGTAACTGTGCCTGTTTATTTCAAGTTAGAATAAAAACATAATGGCTTCAGAAATACTTTATTATGGATGGGGGTACTTTGGTTGAACAAGCAATGTTCAAGGATAAATGATACCCTTGGCCCAGTTCACAAAATTCATCTAATTTGTACGCAAGAAACCCTATCTTAACTCTTGTGAGTTTTATATCTTTATGAGGAAAAGCTTTTAAAATAGAAGATTATTATCTTAAGAATATATGTGTTTAGTTGTTATTATGGGGTAAATGCTTTATTAGCATTGGCCCATTCAATTCTTAAAATTCTAATGAAATATTTTTAAATGTAACAAATTTTAATAGGCTGTGGAAAATTTTCATTTTCCTCATTATTACATGTAGGTGTTTATGGCTATTTTATATAAGAGAAAGTTGTCATTCTGAGGTGAAAGAAACTATTATAGAAAATGGCAATGCAATTATGTACAAGGTGCAATTATGTCTTTAGGTAGCTTACATTATAGTATGGAGTATGCACAAATAAATGGGCCCTTATAATTAAATTTAATAAATGTTATGATGAGCAAGTCTCATTAATAATTTATATTTGAACAAGTAAATTAAAAATAAGGAAAGTTATTATAATATAACGTGTGTGTTAATACTTGATTTTAAAAATGTTAGAATGGCTCTGAACCACTTTGGGTCTTTTCCAGAAAACTGTCCACATACCATGATTTTATATAGATTTTAGTGGGTTCACAGGCAGGCCATTTGAAGACCCAGCTTCTCCTCTAACACTGGAGAAAGAATAACATAGCAGCACACCAGTAGTATTTTCAAGAAAGGACATATGTGAATGATTAATAGAATACTTCTTTAACTGCATGCAGTTAAAAATCTTTTTGTTTAATGATTCATGGGTTTAATCCACTAAACTGAAATGCTGCATGTGGTAATTGCATGTCTGGTCATATCATACCATCACTTCATTAGTTTCACTATCCATGTTCAGTTATAAGCCATAAACTAAACATTGAACTACATTAGTACAATTAGAAACATTGGAGCAATCAGATACAGTTAAATACACACCCAACATAAGTATAGTTAAGTAATCAATAAGTGCAAAAGTTTAACTGAGTCATCTTGAATTTGCAAATTTGATCAGTGATTTTAAGTTTATAAGAATTAAAATTCACTGACAAAAGTCAGAAATGAGGTTTTGAGGCTCACTTTCTTTGAGTTTTTGTTTTGTTTTAGAACATGTTTCAAAATCTTATTTTTTTTCACCTAAATTTATATAAATCTTGGAGTGGGAAGCCTGATACAATCCTGGGTAAAACCAACTGCCCTTTTAAAGGTCCCTGTCTGGAACCTTTTAAAGAAAGAATTTAAAATTTTATATAAATACTTGTATGCGATCTCTACAAGCTGAATGATCATATTATATTTACCAATTGGTAACATTTGGAAATTCAGGTAGTAAAGCATAGCCAAAAGCCCCTTAGAAAGCCTAGTCCTCTTTGTATACCTCAGGAAACTGAGAGTGGACAGGTTGTACCATCAATAGAATGAGTTTTCAACTAAATCTTTCAAATGTTCTGTTTATTGTTATTGGAATTTACTGTGCCATGTTTAACATAGATGTTCGTTATTTCACTTGATGACATATTTGACTTGAACTAGTATAGTTACAGTGTCCAAAAAAAGCAGAAATATGACTTTCTTAATCTATTACTTGTACAGAAGATACTGATTGTTGACTTAAAAAAATGCATCTGTTTTTAGGGGGCAAATTTAGTTATAGCACTTAAGTCACTTCCTGATCTCTGTAAGGAAATAGGACCCTTCCCAAGGACCTTGTATTTTAGGGCCTTGCAAAGTATGGATATTTTATCATGGCTACTAAATTGCAATTTCTGTTTTATCTCTTCTTTTAGTTGATTTTAGGGCTGTTTATGATTTTTTTTTTCTTTCAAAATTTAGGGCTTTATTATTGTGTCATTAAAACATTTCTCCTAATGTTACTCCCCTCCCAAAATCTTTAAAAAAAGAAGGAAAGAAAGAAGAAAGAAAACAAATTAAGTAGAGTCTTTAGTAAGACTCTTTATTTCATAATTTTGTAGTATTGATATTTTTTCCTTGTAGGATTGGTGGTGATCCTCAGGAAATGGGGGAAGAGGCAGAACAAATGTTCAAAAGGATTAGCAGATTGTGGAAAAAAGGAGGATTTGGACAGAAGGAACCTGTTGCATAAATTCTTAACTACTAAGCTTATAGGAAAACTCCAATATTTAAAATTTTAAACAAAGCTGTATAGGTAAATACCTTTTTAAAAACAAATGTCATTTTATACTTAAAATGCACAAAATTTTAAAAAAACATAAGGGTTACTATACTTCCTCACTATTTCTCTATGGTAGCTACTACTAACATTGAAGGAATACTTTTTGTTGCAGTCTGTTTTATTTGATGATGTTGATAATGTATGATTGCTTGATTTAAAGAAAAGAATAACATAAATTTGAAAGGAACATAGATAATGTCTAGGTGAAATTGTAGTATCCTTATTGTAATTTTTTGTCTTTCACTGGTAAAAGTTTCACCTAGTTTTAGTTTAAAAGTTAGTCTGATAACTTAAGGGTTAGGGTGGGAAGATGAGGGCAACATACTGCAAAATAATTGTTACTCTTGGTTTTTTTAAATTCTAGAAATAGAGCAAGATACATGGTCTATGTTTATGACTCTATTCTAGTGGTAGTTTCCATTTTTTTATTGAAAGAACTTTATTTTTTAAAAAATCAGATTTGTTTTTGAATTTAAAAAATTGAGTTATCTTTCTCTTTTCTTTAAACAATTTAATCATACTCAAATATCAAGACAAGTTTAGCTAATGTATATGTAATCCTCTATTTAGTCATTAGCAATAACTTAGATTAGATTTATGTATTAACCACATTTTTAAGTTAGTTTGTGACTCTGGAGAGTAATGGATGATGCCTTGAACTTGGTAACATTTGAAAGATAAGTTTATTTTTTTACTTCATGTTTATGTCAGTGACATCTTTGAGATTTTTTTATTTTTTATTTTTAAATACAAGAGAATTTTACCAACTGAATCCAGTATTCTTTTTTACTTTTAGGGCTAACCTATGAAAACACTAGATCTAGAAAAGAGTTTTTTTTTGTTGTTGTTTTTTTTTTTTACCTGTAATGTCTGTTTTTGATTTGCCTAGTACTATTGAGCTTTAAAGCATTTTTGGTGGCAAGAGTAAACCAAGAATATTTTATAAAATCATTTTCAGTTATCTCTTTTTGCCTTTTTACTCTATGATCTCTAATTTTTAGTTGGTTTGCACCACCATACTTTATGAATATAATCTAGTGCATCATAGAGTGACTGATTAAATGTATTGATTTCAGCTGAGCCATTTTTTATATTAAATTCTTGGATGTCTTTGTTAATAGTGACGTGAATTAATTGTTGAATAAATTGTAAAAAAGGTGTAAAAAAAAACCATCTCCAATATAGTTGTATTAATTCTTCTAATAGATATTGTTAAAATTCAGTGCCTCTATTAAATTTTCACTCAGTTTTCTTTGAAGAATGCAAATTCTATAGCTTGATAGGCATACTTATAGAAAAAGGACTTTGTATAATTTTCTGACATCAGTATCTCATTACCCTTTTTACACAAACCACGTGTTTGGCTTTTAAAAGTCATGTGGGAAATGGATTAGAAATTTTAGTAAATAAATAAGTAAGTAAATAAAATGGACCACACGTTTGGCTTTTAAAAGTCATGTGGTAAATGAATTAGAAATTTTAGTAAGTAAGTAAGTAAATAAATAAATAAATAAAATGGAGGTACCGGGGATTGAACTCAGGGACACTCAGCCACTCAGCCACATCCCCAGCCCTATTTAGAGACAGGGTCTCAAATTGAGTTTCTTAGCGCCTCACTTTTGCTGAGCTGGCCTAGAACTCTTCGGTCCTCCTGCCTCAGCCTCCTGAGCCATTGGGATTACAGGCGTGAGCCACCACGCCTGGCCAGTAAATAATTTTGCCCAATTTAAATGTTCCTACTATATTTACTTACAGATTATTGTAACTTTTTCAAAATTAAATTAACACAGTATCTAATAATGCTTGTGTTGTGATCTTCAAACTGGTATAAACATATCCCTGGATACAAGAAGGAACAAAATACATTGATAGTTTAAGACAATCAATTTCCCAATATATTTCCGTATGTTCCTTTCTTAAAATTAATCTGCCTGTGATCTAGATGTCCTTCTGTTTTCAAAAACAAAGTCATATTCATGTGTCCTAAATTTTATTATGGTGCACTGCTTTAGGTCATAAAAACCTCTTGGGTACCAACAAGAGGGAATATTTTGAAATACTGAAGTCAGTGGTATTGAGTATGTGAATCATACTAATGATTGATAAGTCCTGTTGTGTATTTCGAGTTCTTTGGTTCCAATCAAACTGAAAGAGGATAGGAATTGTTAGTTAATAGGAATAGGGTAATTTTTGAGGATAGGTTATTGTGTTACTTCTGTTCTGATAAGGAATGTGACTTTTGACTTGATAAGATACAGGTTTATAAAGAACTGGGTGACATTACTACAAACAAACTTTTTTCTATTTTAGTTTGCTCATCTATTTTAAGCTTGGTTTCTCAACTCATGTATCTGTAAAAATCAAAAATAAGAAGGAATTAGTCCCTGTCTTACTCTATCACTAGAAAATATTGATATATGAATTAAAAATCAATTACTGTTTCAAAGGGGAAGGAAAATACTCGAGAAGAGAACAATCTTATAAAATAATATAGGAGATTATTAGCAATTCACCATTTTTCTTTTAACTTTTAACTGAAAGAATTCAAACATATGCAAAATAAACAGAATAGTAAAACCAGCCACGGTGTACCTACTCCTAGCTTATGATTATTAGATCTCATATATCCTAGGGGTAGGTATGTGAAATCTTTCTAAGAGATACAGAGGCAAATATATTTTATTGACTTCAGTTAAATGCCATTTCCAGGGTAGATAATAAGGGTAAACATTAATCAAATGCTTTTACACTTAAGTGGGGAAATTTTGGGGAGAAACCTTTCTCTAATCCATATAATCATTTGTTATTCTATTTTGCCCTATCTATATACTCTACCTAGGGCATTTTGAGTAGTTTACTCAAAATATTGTATAATGATAAATATTGGTTAATATTCATTGTTTCTTAAAAACAGCATAAAAGCAAACCTTAAGTGTACTTTAACTGAGTAAGCCACAAACTTGACCAAGTATATGATATGTGACCACAGTATAGAATTGAAATGGTTTTCTATTAAACATGAGAGCTCAATAAGGAAAACTTGTATTACTTTCATAGTATACATTTTAGGTCAGAGAATGAAAGTTCAATATAACTTGTTGATTTTATATTGATTAAGTGTATAACCAATAATTATCCATGTGACGTCCCAGTGCAAATGCTGACATCCTTTTCCAAAAGAGTTGTTTTTTTTTTCTTTTCTTTTTTTTTTTTTTTTTTTTGGTGCTTTTTCTAAGGTTAAAAAGGTTTTTGTGGCTTAAATGTTGTTACATATTTTACAGCATTAGGACTATGGAATATTTTGACAACTGCAACAGTTCAATGAAGTTGGTAATTTCTTCTTTTAATTATTTTTCATTGAACAGCTTTGGAGTTACATTTCTACATTTAATTTCTGCTATATTATAAGGAAAGAAAGCTTAAAATATATCAAAGGATGCTTTACAGAAAATATCTAGATAGGGATTACAATCTGACTGTTGCTAAATTATCCTTATCTTAAATTTTGTTAATGCCTAATTTTGATGCAATATTGTGGTATTCTTTCTAGTTACTGATTGTATATGTGTGATTGCACTTGTTTCTTATGTAAGTTGATTTGTAGTTGATTTGATTATCAGCCATACCCTCATCTTCTCGTAAGTGGGAGAATGAATGTGGCTTTATTTAATTAAACAGTACCCTGGAACAGGTTTTCCTCCCATAATAGCATTTGAAATATATGTTTTGGATTTTTTGAGGGTAAATTTTTTTAAATATATTTTAAAAACTAGTTGTCAAATTTTATTTTAAGCCTGTTTTAGAAATTAGAGATGTATTGTTTCTCTTGGGTGCATATCACCAATTAATACGTTTGATTTCAGATCTACAACTTACTGCTTTGTAAACTTCGCCGAGGTAAAATGAAACCATTTGGCTACTTGAACTGATCTACGTTACATAGGTTTTTCCTAATGACCTAATGACATTTGCAGTAGATAACATGTCAGAAGTAGAAGTGATGAAACAATACATCTTTCACACTCTCAATTGGCATAATGCTAAATACAATTGTGGCTAATTTTTAGAGACTATGAAATATAATTTTTTAAGTTCAAGTATTTTAAAAATGAAAGATATTAAGGGTAGAGCTTTTTCTACACTACTAAAATGTATCCAGAATGTTTGCATATTATAGAATTGTAAGAGATTAGTCAGTTTTGCAACATAACTCATTTTTTCTAACTCAATTAATATTGGTTTGAGGGTTTTTAAAAAATATAAATAGATTTGTTCTTAATTGAAATTATTATTTATATATATTTAATTCTTTTTAAGGGTGAAACTTTATTTTAAGTTTTTTAAAATATGAAATTAAATAACATACATTTTATCAGATTATGTACTGTCATGAAAGATAAGGGAATTTCAGGATAACCTGTGTATAAAATTCTATAAATTTGGGTTGAGTAAAGATATACTTAAAATAAAGCATTCCCTTTGTAATTTTGATTTTTTTTCTCAACATATGGGTGTTAAAGAACATGTAAAAATGTTTAAATATTAAGTTACTTTAGAAATATTTCCTAGTCTTAAAAGTACTAATGCAGTATATTAATTATAATGGTAGCTATTTGAAATTTTCTATTATGTTAGCTTGAAACTTAACTGTGGTGGTGTGTATATTAACATATTTATGTCTTGTTTCTTCACAGCAAGGAGTAAATAATGCTGAAAAATTTGACTATGTAAGTGCATTATAGAATTCCATTTTCATGCTACATTCTTCATGTATTTGTTTTTGGTTACTAATACGTCCTAATTTTGGTTTATAGGTGATGCAGTTTTTGAATAAGATGGCTGGTAATGAATATGTTGGATTCAGTAATGCAACGTGAGTCTGATTTGTGGCTTAGGATTTTATAGTTGGTCAGGCTTCTTTAACAATAATCTAGATTATAGAATTTTATTTTTAATACTGCTTTGTTACTTTTATATACATATGTTTATGTACAGTAGTTTTTTTAGAATTAATATATTCTTGATCCTGGGACTGACGTCAGTAAATAAATAATTAAAATTTGATCATTAGAAGAAGGAAATGAATGGTTTCTAGATTATATGACAGGAACATTTAAAAATGGTTTTAATAAATTTCTTATAGGTAGTCATAGAATCTGGAGTTGTACCCCAAGTTTACCTCAAATCACTGACACTTACTCAATTTTTCTCTTTGCCTAAAATAGCTATCTAACCTCTCTTACCTCTGTGTGCCTAGCTAACCTGATTTTCACTCCAACAGTTTTTGGTTTTGAAATATGTAGCCTACAAAAAAGTTGTATTTTACTTATATTCTCTGATTAATATTTTATCTCCTTTCTTTTTTTCTTACTATTTGTTTTTAGATAGATAAAAATATGTGCATGTTTAGTGTTCTTCTATTCCTGCCACCACTGCTTAAATTCAGCTTTCTGTACCTCTCATTCTCTTGATATTTCACTCATCTTTTCTTTTTTTCAGTTTCCAAAAACAGATGTCAAAGTGATCTTTCTTTTTTTTTGGTACTGGGGATTGAACTCACCGGAACTCGACCACTGAGCCACATCCTCAGCCCCATTTTTTGTGTTTTATGTAGAGACAGGGTCTCACTGAATTGCTTAGCGCCTCGCCGTCGCTGAGGCTGGTTTTGAACTCATGATTCTCCTGTCTCAGCCTTCAAAGTGATCTTTCTAAACTATAGATCTAAATAACTTGTTTGAAATCCTTCAGGCTGGTTTTTTTTTGTTGTTGTTGTTTTAATTCTAATCAGTTATACATGACAGCAGAATGCTCTTTGATTCATTTTACACAAATTGAGCATTGTTTTTCACTTCTGGTTGTATAAGAAGTAGGGTCACACCATTTGTGCAATCATATATGTACCTAGGGCCTGTCTCATTCCACCATTACTCCTCCCCCCATACCCCCTGCCTCCTTTCCCCGCCCTTTGCCCAGTCCAAAGTTCTTTCTCTCATTCCATGCCCCCCTACTATTATGGAGTAGCATCCACTTATCAGAGAAAACATTTGACCTTTGGTTTTTGGGAATTGGCTTACTTCACTTAGCATGATATTCTCCAGCTTCAGCATGTTTTGTGCACAGTCAAGAGCCATTACACTTTTTGGAATTCACTGACCTTAATAATATGGTCCAGTCTCCTTTTCTAGTCTGATGTTTCTTCATTCCTCTTTCTGTACCGCTTCCTAGATACATCAAATATTTTCTACTCAATGAAGTTCTGTCTTTTGTACTTTTATAACTTTGTTCTTGCTGAATGGAATTTGCCACTGCCTAGATTTCCCTCTGAAACCTGCTAGTCCAGTGTGTCCTGCACAAGATCCATTTTATCTATTCCTCTCTCAGTGAAATTTCCATGGATTTCCTCAGTTGGAATTAACTATTGTACTCTTGGGAAAAGCAGGATTCTATAATGATGACATGTTTGAGAATTTTTAAATTAGCTTCTTTGTTCATAAAATATGAATATCAGAAAGGACATGAGTTAATTTCTGTCCTTTTATAGCTGAGAAAACCAAGACTGAAAGAATTAGCACTTAAAAAACCTTCCCAAGACCAAATAACTAGCCTGTTGACAGAATTGAGACTAGATAACTCAAACAGTTCTGACTCTTAGTTCGGTGTTATTTATACTGTACTTTCCTATGCAAATTAAAGAACATTCATATTTTTACAGAAAGTAAATAAATGTTTTTTCTTCTAGGTTTCAGTCAGAAAGAGAAAGTGGAGATCGAAATTTTGCAATAGGATACTACTTAAAAGAAAAGAAGGTTTTTAATTTTTTGTTTCTACTTCAAATTGTACTTTTGCTCAATAAAATATGACCACACATGCTAAGAACACTACAATATCCTTTAAGTAATTACTTACTACTATTTAAAGTGCAGAAGTGGCTGGGCATGGTAGCCCATGCCTGTAATCCCAGCTATTTGGGAAGACTGAGGCAGGGTGATCACAAGTTAGAGGCCAGCCTCAGCAACTTAGTGAGACCCTCTCTCAAAATCAAAAATAAAAGAGGCTTATGATGTAGCTCAGCAGTAGAGAGCCCCTGGGTTCAATACCCAGTGCTTTAAAAAACAAAACAAAACAAAGCAGAAAACCAATTATTTGCAAAGTACTCAAGTCAATGTTACCAAATTGTTAATGTTATAATTAAATTTATTTGTATTTGGTAGTATTCAGACTAGTTATAGTAATACAAATTCTGTTTGAGGGTTTAGTCCATTGTTTTAAAGTACATTGCCTGATTAGTTGATAACCCTTGATAATAATAAATTATTATTTTTGTACCAGGAATTGAACTCAAGGTGCTTAACCATTGATCTACATCCCTGGCCCTTTTTTGTATTTTATTTTGAGACAGGGTCTTACTAAGTTGCTGAGGCTGGCTTTGAACTCGAGATCCTCTTGCTTTAGCCTCCCAAGCCTCTGAGATTACAGGTGTGCACCTCCACTCACAGCTACCCTTAATTTTTTAAAGTTTAAGTCTTAAATCTAATAACTTGATTCAGGACTGACTCATCAATCAGTTTATCATTGTCAGTTAAATTAGTATCTAGAAATTTGTATGATGTGATGTAACGCTACATTGTTTATTTCATGTTTTTACCCTTTTATAGGTTATATACTATTTTGTTCTCAATTAAGATGAAACCTGTACATTTTAAATTCAATCATGACATATTCTTATATGCATATTTTTTTCTGTGTGCCTATGTTTCTGATTAATTGCCTTTCTGTTTTTCAGTGTTTTCCAGAAGGCACAGACATGGTTGGTATATTAGACTTCTATTTCCAGGTAATTTACTGTAATTGTATGAACTGTATATATAAATAGATGTCACAAATTTTACAAATACAACATTTTGCAGATGCCTCTGAAATCTTGACTCTCAGCCATGAAAAAATTCATTTTCATTGACTTTCCCAAAAAAGAAAAAAAAAGGTCTCACAAAAGGTGGTCTCATGTTTATATCTCCTAAAAATACATGCTTCAGAATGGAATAGGGAAACATTTTTTTCAAAAACTTAGGAATTGATATGGATTTTCTTGGTTATAAATGGATCTCTGTTTTCTTAAGTTTTGTTTTTTGGGAGAAGCTATTTATCAGAGTGCTTGTATCCAGTGTTTTAAAATGTCTTTTCCAGCTGACTTGATGTCTGTTGTAATCTTTGTTACTATTCTGTTCTGGTTTAATTGGTGCTAGAAGAATAATTGTTTAGCTCACTTCTGCAATGTTACATAATGAGTTTTTTCTAAGTTAGAGTAGCTCTTAGTATTCATAGGACAACAGGGAGTACGCTATGCACATAAGGCAGCAGGGAGCAGACCATGCCCATAATCTGATGTGGTATAGTCCTCAATTTAGTGTAGCCTTCCTATAATATGAAGCTACATAGTAGGCTGTTATTTTGGATATCTGTTTACCTTACTTTGCCTACTTTTACTTTTGAAGGTACTTTGATGTTAACCTTTTAGTGGTTTTATAGAATCTATATTAGGGAAATTGATAATGAATCATATATTTTTATTTGTTATTTTTAGATATACATGAGAGTAGAGTATATTTTGACATATACTCTACATGGAATATACAAACATGGAGTGCATCTTATTCTAATTAGGATCTCAGTCTGGTGATTCTACATGATGTGGAGATTCACTGTGGTGTATTCATATATATTTCCTTTTCATAGGAAAGTTATATCAGATTCATTCCATTTCTTTCCTATTCCTGTCCCCCCTTCCTTCCCTTCATTTCCCTTTGTCTAATCCACTGAATTTCTATTCATTACCTCCTTCCTTATTGTGTGTGAGCATCCACATATCAGAGTGAACATTTAACCTTTGGTTTTTTGGAATTGGCTTATTTTGCTTAGCATAATACTCTCCAGATCCATCCATCAAAGTTGATCAAAAAGTGATTCCTAATCAGAGCTGTACAAACTGTGTTCTGATTCACTGTAATTAATTTTCTTTCTTGCTGTTTCCAAGCTCCTTTATGCTTCTTGTAGATCTTGCAATATGACTGAAGAAGGTTTTAGAATTTGAGGAAACATTCTTCCCTTCCTTCTTGTCCTTCCACTTTATCCCACAGTTTTGGTTGTTGTCATTTAAAAACAAAATGTTGAGGAATTTATTATTTTAGTTTCATGGGTAAATTGCGGTTTGGTGTAATAAACTATTTCTATTAGATTATATTTAAATGCAAAAATCTTATCCTAGTACACCTGGTTTTCTCTTTTTTTTTGTTCATCATGATATATCTATCTCCCATAGTAAATATCAAATAAGTATAAGTGATCTAAAGATAACATTATAATTTAGACTCAGAGCATTCCAGCTAGAGCTGTCTTAAGTAGTCTTCCCTTGGGTCCTTTGCATGTTGCTGTATAAATGGGAATGTTGAGCTTTCTTGTGTAGATGAAATGACAGGCAGTTTTGCATTTTATCCTCCATAGTGGCAATTTCTCATGTAGAGGCTATTTGTCATGATGTTGTATGTTGCTTTATCTTAAAGATGTTAACTTAGCTTATTATTTCCTATTGTGTTAAAAATACTTAGTAATCCATTACATAATTAATATTAAATAGATTTGAATCTTACATAATATAATAGTAAATCTTAGTGCTTAGGAATAGACTCTTTCTAGCCTTGTTCTGCCATTAAAACTGAATAACTTGGGGCAAATCAGGATATATCTTAAAGGGGCTAGAACTTATAGTCAGTTAAAATCTTTGGAATATCATTAGGTTACATTAAAGTTATCCCTTGGAAAGAAATATTTCAGAGATGTATGAAATACCAGATAAAATAGATGATCGTAGAAGTCAACTAGAATACTAAAAATAGTAATAGCCTAAATTTTCAGAATTCTTTTTTCTTTGGTTTGTTTTAGCTGTGCTCCATAGAAGTGACTTGTGAATCAGCCAGTGTGATGGCTGCAACACTGGCAAATGGTGGTTTCTGCCCAATTACTGGTGAAAGAGTACTGAGTCCTGAAGCAGTTCGAAATACTCTGAGTTTGATGCATTCCTGTGGAATGTATGATTTCTCAGGGCAATTTGCTTTCCATGTGAGTAGTTGTTTATTAATTTTCTCCAGCAAGAATCTAGTCTGGACTTTTTTTTTTTAATGCAGCTTGAACTTTGCTTCTTTTTTTTTTTAATATTTTTTACTTGAGATGGACACAATGCCTTTATTTTATTTATTTATTTTTATGTGGTGCTGAGGATCGAACCCAATGCCTCACACATGCTAGGCAAGCGCTCTACCACTGAGCCACAATCCCAGCCCCGAACTTTGCTTCTTCTAAAGCTATATATTAATTTTTGAAAGAGAGGCTTATTTTCAAGGTTAATTTGTCACAAATTGGTTAAGAAATAGAGTTAAATAGTCTACCAGATGTTCTTAAGAACTTGGAAGTTTAATTTAAAGAACCTCATTGCTTCTGCTCCAAAGCATTTCTACATGTAAGGTTAGTACAGACTTTCTTTACTTTTGTCAGTGTTTAGCATTATAGTGACTACATACCTCAAGCATTCCCTAAGTTCAAAAGGAGTGCATAGATGGGATGTTTAACATCTTTTGTTAAAGCCATAGATGTTTTAAAGGACTTAAAGTACATTAAAGTTAAAGCTTAAAAATGTACTCCTTTAAGTTCTGTTGTGCATTTGTCACTGTGAAACACATGGACCTTTCTTATTTCATCTTGCTCATACTATGTCATAATGCACTCCTAAAATTTCTCTTTTTTAAAAAATTTTTTTAGTTATTTATTTGTATGCAGTGCTGAGAATTGAACCCGGTGTCTCATGCATGCTAGGCAAGCACTGGACCACTGAGCTACAACCCCAGCCCTCTCATTATTTTTGGTTGGGTCATTTATCCTGTATAGTTTTTCTTGGTCTAGATTTTGCTCATTACATATGTCTGGTGTGTTTTGTATTTCCTGTAAATTGTTCTATCCAATTCAGATGTTTTCCGTTGGTTTATTTGGTTTTATGCACGATTACTTCATTGGTGTACTTTTATCAAGAAGTAAATGTCTGAATGTTAATAAGCCATTAATAAATACTGCACTGATGATACTAATTTTTCTTCTATAATAATTGTTGTCAAATTTTACATAATGTAATCAAACTTTCTGAAGAGGATTGATTTGAATTACTTTTTATTTCTAAGATCTTCCTCTGACAGTATACCGTAGAAAATCTTATTTTAAAATGTTCAAATGAATGTCTATTTTATCAACTTGTTTTTAGGTTGGTCTTCCTGCAAAATCTGGAGTTGCTGGGGGCATTCTTTTAGTTGTCCCCAATGTCATGGGCATGATGTGCTGGTCTCCTCCTCTGGACAAGATGGGCAACAGTGTTAAGGGAATTCACTTCTGTCATGTAAGCATTCTTAATGAAAATAATGACCATATAAGTTAAGCCACCCAGTGATTCTATTTTTTATCTATTTTCCATAGTTTTTACTTTTGGTACTCTGCCTGCCTGTGCTAGGTAGCCATGGAAATACTCATTGAGGAGTTATAAGTTGCTGCTACCAGACAGCTCCTTTTAAATTATTTTCACAAAAAATTACATCTTATTGATGCTTATGTTTTAATTTTCATGGTTATAATTGGCTTTCAAAAACTCAGAAAATATACAGAAAAGTAGTTTAAAATCAAACATTTTAATTAAAGTTTATTATATCATTAATACACATAGTTGACTTACTTATTACCTACCTTTTTTTTTTTTTTTTTTTTTTTTTTTTTTTTTAAGGAAATAAGCACTGCAAATTAAAGTTAAGATAAATTTTTAAAAGTTGTACTACTTTTGGTTAGTTTAGTATTTTATTGTCACCTAATTCTTGCTAATATTTCATTTCATGGTTTTATTTACACATATTGATTTTTAGAGTCCATGTTTAAGTACAATAATGTTTTTTGCAGATTTTTTTCTCAATGAAAATTCTGATTTATTTTTTAGTCTTTTACATTTTATACAAACTAGAGAATGACCTTGGGTTGTATAGATTGTATGTAAAATGAATTATAATAGATTGTAACCAAAATTCTGACATATTTTTATGGTACTTTACAGTTATTGCATAGAGGAATGCTTTCATGTGGCCTCTTATATAAACCCTGTTGTACAGAAGATGGAAGTTAGATAATTTGATTGAGTCCTGGGGTCATGCTAGTAAGAGTGTTGTCAGGACTTGTATCTTTATTCTGATTTCACTTCTCTTCCTTATGCTGTGCTTCTTAGTTAGCATGCAGTGGTTGGTTGGTTGTTTATTTTTTATTTATTTATGGTACTGAGGAGTAAACCAAGGGGCCTCTACCACTGAGCTGTATCCCAGCGCTTCTTATTTTTTTTTTTTTTTTGGAGGTAATATCTCATTAAATTGCCAAGGCTGGGCTCAAACTTGGGATTCTCCTCCCTACTTGCTGAGATCACAGGCGTGTGCCACCACACTGCCCAGCTGCAGTGGGGGTTTCTATGAGATAATAGTTAAGCTGGATAGTATATGTACAGTTTGTTAAAATGTGAATAAACATAGATAGTGAATGAATAACCAATTTCTTTTTTAAAATTCTTTTTAGTTATACATGATAATAGAATCTATTTTGATATGTTTATAAAGCATGGGAAATATCTTATTCTAATTAAGATCCCAGTCTTGTTAATGTACACAATGTTGAGATTCACTGTGTTGTGTCCATATATGTACATAGGAAAGTTATGTTACAGTCATTCCACTGTCTTTCCTTATACCTATTCTGTATAACTCTTTACAGGATCTTGTTTCTCTGTGTAATTTCCATAACTATGACAATTTGAGACATTTTGCAAAAAAACTTGATCCTCGAAGAGAAGGTGGAGATCAGAGGGTAAGCCAAAGTCTTTTTTTTTTTTTTAAGATGATTTTGTAATATTCTTTTAAGAGAGAGAAATTGAGATTCGCCTGTTTAAAACTTAAGTTTGTTAGTGGTCTCATGTCTTTCCTAATCACAAATGAATGCAAACAAATTGTTGATGTTTTTATCTTGGATCACCAAGTACATAGATATTAAATATTGCTCTCATTATTTAAATTGAAATTAGTTAGCCTTGGAGTTGGGGCTGGTTTTCTATTTGAGGAAGACTTTTAGAATTGATTCTGTTTTAAAAAGATATTGGAAAGTGCTACATACTATTAATCTAAAAAGAAAATCTTTTTTACTCTTAGTATTTGCCATAGTTCTGAATTAAAGTGTATTTCAATTCCTCGTCTACTTTGTGGATAAATATGTAAATGAAAAGGTATTACAGTATTAGTGTGAGAGACCTTATGAAGCCTCTTAAGTTTTATAAGCCACTGTAGATGAAATATTTTTTCTACAGTGAGTGTTTGATGGAATATCCTCATACTCTTAAAGTCCTGCTTGTTATTACAATGTTTGGCTTCATATTATTATACATTTTTGTTTTAGAGCTGGTATTAAGAATCAGGACCTAAACTTTTTTATCTATATATAGTTTTTTATTGGGCCAAAGGACTTATATTGAGAATTTTAATTTAGTACTTTTGCATCCCATATGAAAAATGTTTGTAGTAAAATTATCTATTAGACTATGAAGCACTTGTAAACAATTTTAGTATGTACCTTAATTTTTGTTAGTGCCACATTAAATTTTTATTAGTTGCAATCAAAGTAACTTCTGATAATATTTGAGAATTATGCCAGGTTACTTTTATGGGAGTCAACATGAGTAACATGAAGTAAAGTGTCAGATGGTGGTGGGTGAAATGTTAATAGATTTTAATAACGTTCATTGAAAAATACCATTTTATAGCTTGGACCTTTCTTCACTCAAGTACACTAATAAATTATGTATGTTGCTTGAACAACTAGCATTCCTTTGGACCATTGGACTATGAAAGTCTCCAACAAGAACTTGCTTTAAAAGAGACAGTATGGAAAAAAGTGTCACCTGAGTCAAATGAGGACATCTCTACAACTGTAGTATATAGAATGGAAAGTCTGGGAGAGAAAAGCTAAAGAAATGGGTTCTAGTTTCAGAATGTTTCTTCGTTTAACCTTTCAAACATCTTTAGCTTCTTTGCAAACTATAAATATTTATTTGAGTTTTTTGTGTTCTCAACCTTAGGTGCTGGAGCCATAAACTTTTTAATTTTTTTTTTTGCTTGTTAATCTTTGTAAAAAGATAATAGATTAAAAAGTGGATTTGTTGGTCTTTAAAAAGTATTTAGAAATAAATAAAGCAAATTTGCTTTATTTTTAAAAAAGCAAAAAAAGATTTAAAAATCTTGATTTAATTAAAAATTTTGCCTATATAGCCAGATAATCCTATTAAGGTGTCATTTCTTAGTTCTAAAATCTACAAATTGAATTAATAAATTATTGCATTTAGTTTTTTATTTTCCACTTTTAAAACTGACATAATGTTGATAGTAGCAATGGAAAGTACTTTTATGCTAAATACAAAACTAAAAATTCAAAATAGTGCATTCCAAATTACTTTATTTATAATAGAAGTAGATTATAAAAATATTTTAAGTTTACATGAATGCCATTTGTAGTGATGGATTGGCTTTGAATTTTTTTAAAAATTCATTAAAACTTTGACAGACACTTTAAAATATATCTCATTGCTTCATTACTGTGCATCTCCTGAGTTCTGTCAGAACTATCTTGTACAGGAGTATCTTTACATTACTGAAACCTTCCAGCCAAAGAATTTCATTGTTAAAAAGCTATAATGGTTACTCAGAAGGAGACAGTACATGTCTTCAATCTTCAATATGAATTTTATTTTCATATCATCCACACAACCTTTTCTGTTATATTTAAGTGTGAATAGCAGATTTTGATTTTAGCTTTTAATAATTTGATTATTCTAATAATTTCATAAATACTAATGAATATTTCTCTTGTGATAAATTATAACATCTCAAAGTTTGTTTTATTTGAATTCTGAGAGTACTTAGGAAATGAATTTAGTTTCAAGGTAGTAAGTATGCTACTAAAATATCTGTTTAGATCTGAATCTTTTTGTTCAGTTATAAAAATGCAATATTGAGAATCAAAACTTGTTTTTAAGGGAAGAATCATAGGTTCTATGTAACCTGATTTCAAATAATTATGCACAGTATTTTAAAGTCTTTCTTGGCAAAGTGATTGTAAAATTTTGTAGGACCTATTCACACTTCCTCCTTCTTCCATGTACCTCTCTGGTTTCCCCCATAGTTTCAAGTTTATTTTTTTGTTTTTGTTTTTGTTTTTTAAATGTATATCTAAACTTATAAATTTGAAGGGAGATGTTTGAGAAGGAAACCTTTATGGCTTCTTAGAATGATGGCATATATGTGGATGGCAAAGTCTGTGAAAGTAAATATAGTATAGCAAAAGTGATTTCACTGAGTAATTTAGATATCTTGTACAATTTAGATATCAGGTACAAATATAGATATAGAAAATCTTGGTCTATGATGTCTTGAGTTTGAGAACTATATTATTAGGGGAAAAAGTTCCCTCTCAGAGGTGCCTGGTCAAAAGCCTTTTGAGCTTAGTTGTTAAATTTAAATATTTAAGTAATTATATATGAAATTTTAGAGAATTTTACTAAGGATTTTACGGTTACTTGAATGTTCCTTTGATATTCAGATACATATCTAACTGGATGCTTCTCAAGGCCTTGCCACTGCTGAACCTATGGATAGTGTCACTTGTGTTAGTTCCACCAGGGCTATTTGTGATTCAAGTAACTGAATGCCTTAATTGGAATAAAGGCTTTATTATTTTTTCCTTCTCTGATCTAAATTGTTACTTTTTCCCATTTTGCTCATAGGTTGGTTTTACTTTATAAAATGAAAGTTGTTTTTATGTCGTGTGCATATTTGTATAGATTTTAAAATTCGGTTGTTAATTTGTGGCACTTCATATAATGTCGGTAAGGCCTAAATGCACACTTACAAATGAAGTAGGGTTTTCCAAGCTACTGTGTTTAGAGACTGTTTTTAAGAGCAAGCATCCAGAAATTTTTGTAGGAGGTATGAATGGAAGAAGAGGTAAGATACTGTGAATAGGCCCACAAACTTTTAAACAGAAAAGCTTTGCCAGTGTAAGTAAGTACATATTTTGATTACTTCAGTATTCTTAATACCTTTTCAAATAAAGTTCTTGAAAAGTACCCAGTATTGTTGGGTTTAATGTTTTGTGCCATTACTGATTCTTGATATTCAAGCATTTACAAGATAGCATATTTGTTTTTCTTTTTTTTTTCTCCTTTTTTTGGGCATCATTAACATTTCATTTGAAATGCATATTCTTCTTGATATACTTGGTTTTTAGCATAAATGTTGTGCATTTTATCTTAGTGTTTGGATTAAAACATTTGTGTTGTTTAGCTTTCTTTCATTTGCTTTGTATATTTAATAATGTACCTTTATTTTCCAGTATGCCTACTTTTTGTATTGTACAATAAATTTATTTTAAGCTGATTTTATTGTTTTTTTTTTTAATATATAAAAGCAACTATAACATTTTAAGTACAACAAATGGGATTTTAACTTAGTGAAAAATTATCCTTATGAAAATATTATTTGAAATGTTTATTTTTCTGAGACTGCCTAAAAGTGAAACTAGAAATACTCAAAGGGCTTTATTTGATTTGATTTTTTTTTTTTAAATGCAGTATAGTGTTGGTGGGCTTTTAGGGGAAGAGGATGTTTCCTATTGGTTATACTAGAATTATTTGAATAAAAACCTTTCTCATAGCCGCCCCCCCACCTTGATTTAAAAAAAATTAGCCCTATTTGCAGGATTTTCCTGCTCTCTGAGGAAGAATGTGATTGATTTTATTCATTATGTAGCTTTCATTTTATCTATGTGTCTAAAAAGTAGGGAAAAATTTGCTAAATGAAATGAAGAGTATCATAGCATTGCATTACAATAAAACTTATTCTCAGTTGACTTAATATATATCGAGTAGAATGACTATAATGTAGAAATTTACCTTAGCTTCTTTCTTGAGGGATTTAATTTTCAGAAGGAATTTTTGTATATTTCCATAACATAGTCCAAATTATAGACTGCATACATTGTAGGTCATGTACTTTTAACATTACTCTATTTGACTAAAATTGCCATACACCTAACGATTTCCCAAGCATATTGTATAAGTTTTAAAACTTGCTTGCTTAATTTGCATTAACGTGTAGGATTTTTTTAATCAAATATTTCTTTTAGGACTAATTACTAAGAAGTTTCAGTATGATGTATTTAATATATAAAACAGTATATGATTACTTGTTTCTAAAGGTAAATTTTTTTAGCCCGGTTGAAGAGAAGGAGAAAGATATTCAAAATGCTTGTGATCTTGATCTGACAGTGTGGAATTTCATAGGTATATATGTATGTGGAAAGAACTATTAACATATGTTGATAATTTATACATAATGTGTGTGTATGTTGTATATGTATGTGTTTATATGTTTATTTCATTTCCCTGTTTAAGTCTATGTATATTCTGAAGGTGACCAATAGTTCTTCCACGTAGTATATTATGTATAAATGGTTCATTGATCTACTATATTCCTTTTGTGGTGGGATTACATGCCTATAATCCCAGCATCTTGGGAGGCAGAGGCAGGAGGATCACAAGTTCAAGGCCAGCCTCAGCAACTTAGCAAGATCCTGTCTCAAAATAAAATATAAAAAGGGCTGGGGATGTGGCTTAGTGGTTAAGTGCCCCTGGATTCAATCTCTGGTATCAAAAACAAAAAAATAAAATAAAATAAAAATAAAATTTTTGCTGTCCCCAAATTTATGAAATATAACATATTCTACTTATTAAATTTGACTTGTGGTTTCTGTTGTTCCTCTTTCCATTCACTACCAGTACATCAGGGTAAGAGAGTAACTAACAGTATTGGGGAACTCCAGAACAGGGAAGCGGTTTGACTTCAAGCACTTCCTGACATTTATTATAAAGAAGAATTGGCCAGGCACTGTGGTGCACACCTGTAATCCCAGTGGTTCAAGAGGCTGAGGCAGGAGGATTACAAATTCAAAGCTATCCTCAGCAATTTAATGAGGCTCTAAGCAACTTGGCTAGACCTTGTCTCAAAAAATAAAAATGGCTGGGGATGTGGCTTAGTGGCTAAGTGTCCCTGGGTTCAATCCCTGGCACCCTCCACCCCTGAAAAAGGATTGTATTCAGTTTAAATAATGTACTTTCAGGTTGAACAGTTCATGGAATGGTTTTATTTAGTTTGCTGTATACAATTTTTAGGATTAAAAATCTGCTTTACTATTGATTTGTAAGAATTTTGAATTTTCTACTGAATGACCTTGAAAATACCAGAATGCATTTTCAAAAGATTTATGATCAGTCTAATATATGATTTCTTCTCATTTCCTTCTGTACCATTTGTATTAAATATTGTATTTATAAATGTATAATAAAACCAAAACTAGATGTCAGAAATTCAGTATATATGGAAACTTATTACCAGATATCATGGCCCTAGATCTTCCTTTATATTCATTCAGAATGGACTTTACCTTAATCAGTCCATTCTGTGTCGTGGAGTTTAAGGGCAAAATTTTATGTGAACATACATTTAAGAATATCTAAGTTAAGCAATATTTCTTTTATTTGAAATTATAATACAATTAAAATATTTGTTTCTTCCATTGCTTAGAAATACAAGGAACTTATTTGGATTGGGAGACGTTCTTTTATTCCCCTTCCAATCCCATAGTTTATTACTATAAATATCATAAAATGTATGTAAATGGTTGAATAAACGTAGAAAATTATAAGGGCATCTGAGGCAAAAATCTATCCTATGTAAAACAGAACTGGCAAAACTTGATGTTTCTTGGAGTTCTTAATTTTCTTAAGTAGTAAGAGAAAAGGTACTTATTTCTGAAACAGGAGGATTGATCATAAATCTTTAAATAAGTAATTCTGTTACTGTGGTATTCAAACTTTATTTTATGTTTTGTGAGCAAATGAAAAGAAAATTTAATATTGACTTTGTTAACCATTTCTGTTGTATAGATTATTGTATTTCTATTTTAGTAATTTTTATAAGTTGTGGGTAATAGAGATTTTTGAAATACTATATGCTGTGTGTATAGAGCCTATTTTGAGTAAGACTTTTATAATGACTTCCTGATTTATCAACCTCTAACTAAAATGAAGAGGATAGTAATTAGCACTTAAATGCATTGCTTTTTTGGTGGTATCTGTGGTATTTTTGTATAAATTACACCCAACAGTAAATTACAAAACACTTATTATTGGAAAACTGTCATGTATTGCCTTAATTTTTTAAAAAAGAATTATGATGGCCTCATAAAACTCCAATTAGAGGACTAGGGGTTTAAGCTGAGTGGTAGAGTGTGTGCTTAGCATACTGGAGATCTTGGGTTGGATATCCAGCACCAGAGAAAAACAAATAAAAAAGACATAGCTCATATTAGAACAAGTGACCCTAGTGCTTACTACTTATGGCAATTGATTTCATAACACAGTTACTCAACATTTTTTTCCCCCAGTATTGGGGCTTGAATCCAGAGCAAGGCAGGCACTGTACTACTGAGCCCCTGGTTATTCAACTTTTTTTTTTTTTGGTAATGGGGATTGAACCTAGGGACACTTAACCACTGAGCTACATCTCCAGCCCATTGAAGCCAAATTTTAATATCTAAGGATATGGTTTTTCTAGATGTAGTATTAATAAATTATAAAAATAAATTATTAAAAATAATTTTTAAAATAATTTTTAAAGCCTTTTTTCTCTAAATACTTATCTTTCTTAAATACTTTCAATTCAGATACCTCAGATGATTGAAATTATCTATTTGGAAGATTTAGCTTTTGGAAGGAAAAATTCTTGCCTGAAATAGTTTTTAAATTTTTGTTTTCACATCGCATTTCTGGTGATTTTTAATTATATAACAAAAATCTCCTCTGCCCTGCTATTACACTAGAAACCCTGAGCTATAATTAAACTCATGTATTATAAACAGCTAAAGAATTTTTCTTTTTTTAAACATAGTTCAGCCTTTCTGGATCTTTGTACTTTCATTTACCATAATCATGTATTTTTTTTAAATCATAGAATTGTGCTTGCAAGTAATCTTCAAGTTTGTAACCTCCCACTTCACCCAGCTCCCGTTTTCCAATTTTTGAGCATTTTGTTTTCTCTGTTAGCATATTTACATTTTTAAAAATGTTTTGATGGAGTTGTTCTGTTGCATGTTTTGTTTCAACAGACTTTTTAATTTATTTTTAGTGAGAAGCATAATTGGCATTAGCTAATGTGACTATAAGTTATTTTAGTCTTTATCATCAGCATTTATTAAAATGATTTAATTGTATTTTCCAGTGAACAACAATATGCTGGAGTTAATAAAAGCTATTAAAGTTAGAAGTGAATGTTATAATTATACAGTAGTTCTAAAAATAAAAACATTACTCCAGAACCTTTGAAAGAAAGTGAGTGTAGCAGAAATGTGACTCTAAAAATAAACGTTGCACTACTGGCTTTTTAAAATAAATTCCTTTGGGGTTAGATTAAATATATAAGTAAAAAAAGATTTTACATAAGCAAAAGCTATTCAAGTTCTAAACAAATGTTGACAGAAGAAAAACAATTTTTTTCTTTGCATGTTAACTTTTCCCAGAAATGTGCAGAGTAACTGCCTACATTTCTTGTTGTATGTTAAACATTTGGATCAGTAACTGTCTTTAGAACAAAGTATCTGATTTTTATTTTGTTTATAGAACATATTGTCTTCAGTATCAGTTTCATAATTGAGGGATTTTTATTTTTTATTCATAAAGGACAATGTATATTGTGTTCTTGAAATGCATTAATTTTTTAAAGATTTTGTTGACTTCTAAGATGTTAAGACTTAAATATTGTTACTCTCAAGAGAGTATTATTTTCTGGATTTCAGGTGTAGCTCAGTGGTAGAGTGTATGCAATAGCATATATAAGGCCCTGGGTCTAATCACCAGCACCAAAAACAAAACAAAACAAAAAAACCAAATAATTTCTTAATTCTCAGAATTTAAACTTGCTTGGTTATTATCTCTTCTGAGTTTATAAAAGTGAAAAAAACCTTAACTTTTAATAGTAAAAAGTAAAAAATTTATTTGATATAAATAAATTTTAAGAGTAAAAATTTATTTAATATAAATTCTGCTTGCTTTACACAATGTGTACTAAAATAGGAATGTGCTGAAATATTAACGTTCACTATGGAAGTGTAACTAAGTACTCATACTTGAACCATTCCATTGTAAATTTCACATTGAAATCTTGATCTTTAATCTCTTACTAAACTTCTCTTTAGTCCTAGGTCAGAATGAACAGTTTTCAAAAATTATCACTAGGGACAACATAACTTAATTCTTAAGTCTTAACCTTCTTCCGCTAAATGAGATTAATGATGTTATATAAGATCATGGTATAAATTATTAATTGAACTCTGCCCAAAGTCTATTGTTTTATTCTTTCTCCTAGTCACTGAATATTAAAGATTATAATTGGAAAATTCAATATATTATCTTAATTTAAGTATTATACTTTCTTTTTCATTCTTTCATATCATTATTCATCTTTGGCCAAAAATGAGATAATTTTAAAAATTATAGTTACTTGTGAATGGATTTTTATTTCTGAATATTCATATTGCTCTTATTTTCACTTCCAGATCTTTTTAGTATTGTTGACATTTGCCATTCTAGTTAATTTTTTAAAAAGTTAAAAAAAAATAACATACCTGAAATATATGAGTTGAAACTTCTTTTCTTCAGTATGGTATAGCTTTATTCTTTATTCTTTAGCATAAAGCCTGGATACATGCATCTTAGGTCCAGATTCGTACACACAATTTAAAAGGTAAATAAGAAAATAGTCCAAATAATAGTGTTTGAGATGAGTATTTGAATTGAGATGAATAAAAATTTTCTATACAATGAAATTTCATTGATATCTGGATGAAATTACAGAACAAGTGATTTTGTTAAAATTTTATGGTGACTAATAACATTAACTCTCTTTAATCATACCAGTAAAATATTTCTGCCTTATCTTCTCTTTTTTAGAGAATGGGCCTGAGGAAGAGAGGGGGTAGAGCCTAACTTTCTATTTACCTATTAGTGAATTTTTTCATCTAAAATATGCAGTTTCAACAGGACTTGGAGAATATATCTTTGTTTTTTTTTTCTTTTTCTAAAGGAGAACAGAGGAGAAAGAGAACTAGTTTGCTGTGTTTTTAGCTAAGTAATAAAGTCTTGAGAAGTTGTAATTTTCATTCAGTCTGAACTTTGCAATCTTATTTTATATCTAGCATATTTTCCTGCTATAGAACCAGCACTGTTGTTTATTTGGTATGCCTTGTATGTTGGGTCTTGTCCTGTAATTGTCTACTTACTCATGTGTTGGTATACTTACCTGTTTGGGGGAGCTCTGGTTAGAAGAGAGTTTATATATTATGTTCTGTAGTATTTGCTTTGCAAAAAGTCTTAATGAGTACCACTGTGAAGCAGGGTATTTTTTGTTAAAAATTTAGGATCTCCTGCAAAAGTTCTCACTAGATTGAAACTTTCAGTTTACCAAATACTTTTATGACTTCCATGGCACTATGACTGCTGCATGGGTGTTTTAGGACCTGGTAAGCTGTCTAGTAGGCATAAACTCCCGTGCCTTGTTTTCTACCTTAAAAAATCCATGTGCATTTTGCTCCACTTTATAATGCCTTTAAAATTTTTTTTTAAACACAGTATTTACTAGTTCTGTAACTAAAATTTTCCTTCCTCAGTCCTTGAGTGAAATTGACTTCATGAAGAAGTACTGATTTAGTGGGGTGTGGTGGCTCATGCCTGTGATCCCAGCACTTAGGCTGAGACAGGAGAATCGTGAGTTCAAAGCCAGCCTCAGCAAAAGCGAGGTGCTAAGCAACCCAGTGAGACCTTGTCTCTACATAAAACACAAAATAGGACTGAGAATGTGGCTTAGTGGTTGAGTGCCCCTGAGTTCAATCTCCAGTACCAAAAAAGAAAAAGAAAAACAAACGTACTGAATTTATCATATTTCTCATGCATGCACAATAGTGATCACACATTTGAAATGACCATGTGTACCTGAAATTGGCAACAATTAAAAATGAAAAAAAATGCTCCAGCCATACCTATTCCCTATGCCAAAGACCTTGGAAATTGGAATTCCTTTTGCCAGTCCCTGTCACAGGAAGCTTAGTAGTGCACATATCAGAGCTAATTATATAAGTTCTTACCTGCATCTAAACCCAGGTAACCTGGATTCATTCAGGCAGTCCAGTTTGCTAACACGTAACTGTAGATTTCTTCCTTGCTTCTAATGGCAACAGTTTCAGTCACCCTAGCAACAAGGCATTCATAATACACATCAACAGAAACCTAGGAATATCAAATTTTGAATAGTTGAATAGTATAGCTTCTAGGATCATTGGTAATAACTAATATTTACTGTGATTTAGTATGGGTCAACTGTCAGTGTAATGTATGTATTAAGAGTTCTTAAATCCTCATAAAAACTGTGAAGTAGTAAATATTGGGAAGAGGTATTTTATTAGATCTATAGATTCTGATTATATTTAATGTAAATTCCCTAAGGTTCCATACTTTTAGAGCCACAATTTGCACACAGATGGTTTTGGTTACAAGGCTCATCCCTCTTGACCACAGACCATGCTTTTCCCATTATAAAATGTAATGAGTGCCCTGGCATGATAACGCTCATCTGTAATTTCAGTGGTTCAGGAGGCTGAGGCAGGAGAATCACTATCAGCCTCAGCAACTTAGTGAGACCTAGTCTCAAAATAAAAAATAAAAAGGGTTGGGGATGTATCTCAGGGGTTAAGCACCCTGTGTTCAATCTCTAGTGGGGGGGGGGGAATGAGCAGTTTGTGTGTCACCTTATTAATATTATTAGAATAGTCCATGAAAATTAAAGGACACTAACAATGTCAAAATGCCCATAGACCAAGAATTCAGGGAAAGTTCATATTAAACAAAGTTATCTTGTTTAGTATAATCTGAAATTATTATATTTTGTTCTAAAGTATGTAGATGGGAAAATTAAATCCAATATTATTTGATTATAGAAGGTAAAAAGTCAGTCCTAAATCCTACCATTAAAATCATCCTTTAGTTTCGTTTTAGATGTAAGTGCTTTTCATTATTTAAAAATGTTATGTACTTCTATAGTATTAAATGCAATTCAGTATGTTAGCAGTAAAAGTTGATGTTTATCACAACTCTTACAAATCCTTTTAGAAAATGCATTTTAAAATCCTTTTGTTTGTTGCCTCTAGATGTCTGTCAGTTAAATTTAACAATCTTTATCAACTTTTGTCCTTTAGTGCTTTTTATAGAATTCCAAGTGGAATTTTCATTTGTCCTGTTAATATATAACAGTTTATGTTTATGATCCAAGAATGAATTGATCTTTGTTCACATCTGTGCTTGGTTTTAGGATATGCTTTTTTTTTTGAAACCAGCAACACTAGAATGATTCAGTGATGAAGACTAAATTACTGTATTTGTCTAGATCTATTTATAATTGTCCTTAAATATTTGTTTTGGTTTTAATGACAATGTTATATCTAAGCACAGTCACAACACAGGGATATGCAGTATATACTGTACTGTGAAAAAACAATTCTGTTAAATTATACTTAAAACAATTATACTTAAAACCAAACCCTTTACTCTGGAAAATTGGTGGTTTTGTTAATGTACTCATTTTACATTTAAATTGCTCTTTTTAAAATTGCTTTTGTAATAAATGTACTATGGTCAGATAACTCTCATTTGTTTTATGAAGTTGTATTCCAAACTTGTGTGACTATAAGAAAGTGGCTGAAGGCACAGGCTCCTTTGGTTTCCAGGCTTCCATTTTAGTACTCTTAATCCTTATTTTACTTAGGTACAAAATTTTCATCCTTTCTGTGTAGCAGAAATTATTTTCTATTTGTGTTTTCTCCTCTTCATTTTGGCAGTATATATAGGTCTCTTGCTAATATCTAATATTAGATTCTACTGTATATAATGAAAATGTGTATAACCTTTAAAATTATTTTCTTTTCTTTAGGTCTTTTTTTCTACCAAGTAAAAAACAAAAGGAATTATTACCCCCTCTCTTCACATTTCACTAGTTTTTGTTTAAATAATACACAGACAGAAGTAGTTCAAGATATTTAGTTAATTTAATTTGATGGAAGTCTATATAAATTACTTAGCATTATTATAATTCATCTATATACATTGACCCTAGCATTATTCATTCACTGATTCATTCTTCATTAAACCAGTGTTTATATCTTGCCTATGTGTCAGAAACTTAAAGGTAATGCAACTAATATGATCCAGCTCATGATGTTTGCAGTCTAGGAGATAGTCATTGAATAAATAATTACTAAAATAATTTAAATGTGATAAGTGATTTAATACGGATGCATATAGATCTAGTTCATTTTAGCTGTTATAAAGGAAGTGAATTGCCAAATATCTCTTATAATGACATTTTTATGCATCTGTAACAAATTTGGAGACACATATACAGTGTAGCTAAAAGTATAAGAACATGAATACCAGTATTCAGAGAAATCTTACTTTGGGAGGTGGCGGGAGGAGTAGATGCAGAGAAATGCCAGCTATCTCTTTAATGTTTTATTTCTTTAAAAAATAACTAAGCTAATATAACAATAATAAGTAGGAGAAACATGAAGAGTGCTAGGAGAGGATATACCAAAACCTCATTTACTCTTGGTGGTTTGGTATGGTTGATTTTCCCTAAGAGGTAATATTTAGGTTTTAAAGAAGTCAGAATAAAAGTGGAGTAGGATTGATAGGTTAGTCTGGCTTGAAGGTCCCAAAACAGTTTAGCCCATTTGAGAAGGTAAAAGACGAGTGAGCTGAAGTGGATGGAAGATTGGTCCTGGATGAGTGTTAGAGATAGGACCATGCTGTGTAGAGTGGGTCAACTGTCTATCTTTCAATGTGCATCAGAATTCTTAGGATGTTCAAATTTTAAAATGCAGCTTCCTAGGGCATAATCCCATGCTTGATTCAGTTGCCTGCATTTTTAATGTGTATTCTAGGTGCTTCTGCCAAAGATAGTTTTTCTGGACACAGTTTGGGAAACATTTTTAGAGGGTCTTAGATACCACATCAAGAGTTGTAGATTTTATTTCAAGTGCAACATGAAACTTGTAAGCTTTTGAGGAGAATGACATGATTTGATTTTTAAGCACTACTCTGTAGAAAACAGAATAGAGGGTGACAAAAGTTGAGGAAAGGGACATAAGATGCAATGGTGGGTTGGACTAGAAGTAAGAGGGACAAAGACAGGATATGTGTGTAAGAGAATGAGATACCAAGTTGGCTGCCCAATTTTTAGTGTGAACAACAGGGCTGAAGCTGCTGCACCTACTGAGATGAAGACCACTGGTGAAGCAAACCTTGAGAGTATGGAAAAAAATAGCTTTTGGCTATTATAACTGTTAAAGGATCTGATTACAAATATCAGGAGGTTGGTTAACAGTAGTTTAAACCAATAGGTGGTTATTTTTCTAAAATAACAACACATCTAGAGGGAAATAGCCCGAGATTATTACCATTGGTAAGGTAAACTGTTCTGCCAGGCTTAGTGGTGGAATGTGTGTTGGCCTCGTGCCTGTCACCTTGTAGTTGCACACTGGCCATCCCACTTTTAGCCTCACCTGAATGGCAAAAGTGGAAGAAAGGAGAGAAATGAGTGATGCCTAAATCAGGAAAAATCTTTTCCAAAAATCCACCTGACCCTGGCCAGACTAGTGATAAGGGACTCCAGAAAAGTATTTCTTAATTGGGCACATTGCTATCACCAATAAGTAGAGATTCTGTTAGAATGGAATGGGTGGGGAGTGGATAATAGGTAGGCAATTAGCACTGTGCAAAAGCTAGCTTCCCTTCGAGATGTTTGGATTTGTGAGCTATTCAAGTAGTGATGTTGGGAAAGCAGTCAAATATGGGCCCAAACTTAGGAGAGTGGCATAAGCTGGAAATACAATTTTGTATGTCCAGCATGGAGATTGTATTTGAAGCATTGGTGGTATGTGAAATTACTAAAGGAGATAGTGTGTAGTAAGAAGGAAGCAGAACCATAAAATAAATCTAACAATTTTCCTATGAACACATATGAAAATACTTAAGTGAACCCAACCATTGTGCTCACTCACAAGAATAGGGTACTAATTAGAATAAGATATATACTGTGCTCCTATAATTTTATCAAAATGGATTCTACTGTCATGTGTAACTAAGAAGAATCACTAAAATCCAATGAAATAAAATTTTAACAAGAACGCACTCTGCAATGAAATTTTAAAAAGGGATGGGGGCAAAGATTACATTCTAAGGAACTCTTTTTAAAAGTAGAGTAGTGGAGAAGGTGATTCCACTAGGGAAAAGTAGACAGAGGAGAGAAAATCCAGGATAATGTAGTACCAGGAGTCAAGCAAATGATCATGTCAAGGAGTTTGGAGCCAGGCGTGGTAGCGCACGCCTGTAATTCCAGCACTTTGGGAGGCTGAGACAGGAGAATTGTGAGTTCAAAGCCAGCCTCAGCAACGGCGAGGCGCTAAGCAACTCAGTGAGATCCTGTCTCTACATAAAAACACAAAATAGGGCTGGGGATGTGGCTCAGTGGTCAAGTACCCCTGAGTTCAATCCCCAGTACCAAAAAAAAAAAGGGAGTTTGGAACCAGAGAATTAAAGATGAGGGTTTTCCATTTATATAACATCCATCCTGTTTTTCTTCTGGTATTAAAATGATTTGTTTGAAAAATGATAATAATAGATAGCATGACCATTTTTTATTGTTGGTAACCTGCCCCTCCCCTTTTCAAAACATCTTTATTGTGTTTGGGATATAAAGGTCAGGGAACTGTTGGACTAGAGAATGTTTGCTGATAGAAAAAAAAAAAAATCCAGTAAAGCTAGGCATGATGGTACACCAAGAATCCCAACTAAGGCTGAGGCAGTAGGATCCAAAATTCAAGACTGGCCTGGGCAACTTAGTGAGCTCCTGTCTGTATATTTAAAAGTCAAAAAACAGGACTGGAGATGTAGCTCAGTGGTAGAGTACCCCTAGGTTCAATCCCTAGTACCACAGAATTTTAAAAAAGGGAGTTGGGGAAAGGAGGAGAAGGAGGTCCTGTAAAAAATGAGAGCTTTTAAAAAAGGAGACAAAGTAGACAGAAGAGAGAGGTATTGGCCAACAAAGTGAGGTCACTAAAAAGAGATGGGGGTCTCAGTTTGTGTGTATGGGTGGGTGGTGGGGGGGCTGCTGGGGATTGAACCCAGGGCTTCATGTATGCAAGGCAAGCACTCTACCAACTGAGCTATTTCCCCAGCCCAGGTATTTCAGTTTTGGTGGCAGGAAGGGCACGTCCTCCAATAAAATAGGACACAGAGAGGTTTACAGACACGGGTTAAGGGAGTGTCTGTCAGCTTTCTTTTCCTGAAGAGTATGAAGGAAGACTTTCTTCTGAAAGTGAGTTATGGGGACGTGTGAAGTTTCAGAGCTTAGGGAAGGTAGGAAATGTTTGTTGTAAAGTGGGAGAGAGAACTGAAGGTTTAGCAGTGTTCTCAGAATACCACTGAGATTGGGACCCTGGATTTATAGCAATGGCACATACCATGTTGTTACTCTGAGTATCCTGTGATTGCGTCCTGAATTTGGATTTAGGTAGGAACTACAGAAGATCAGACAAGGTATTTTGGGGCATTAACCAGGCAGCAACTTTAACAATAGGCTTTGGAATATACTTTAGACCCTTCTTATATAAAATATTTGCATTTAGAGGGTTGTTTTTTTTCCTTTTAGGATTTGGTTCCACTTGCTTTCAGCTAATACAGATTATATGAACAAGCGAATTCTGTGTGTTACTGCATCATGCTTGACCTCACCTCACAGAATAAAATATTACTAAGGATTATAAATACTAAAGTATAGATGGATGCTAAACAATCTAGTGATAAGACCGTAAAAATGGTGCTAGAATGTTTTTATGTACACAGAGAGCAGTGTAGAATTACACACACATATACATATCAAACTTCAAATGGCTAATTTGGGGGGTTCTTAAAAACATCTTTTTTTTACAACAGCTTCCTGTATAATATGTTGGCGGAGCTTGATATTATAACTTGCATAGTAATCAAATAAGAAAAGTTGTGAAACTACTTTGATGCAGTAGAAAAGTATTGTTACATTTCTTTGTGTGTGGATCATAAAGTACACATATTCGACTATTCACAATAGAGCTCTGAAGTGAACATTGAAGATAACAGAGTTAAGTGTGTTTCTCTAGAAACTCATGAAATTGAGGGATTTTTTTTCTAACATCAAGGCAGTCAGTAAGAATATGCAGTCAGTAAGAATATGTTGGATAACTAGAGTAAATCCATGTCCCTATACCCTGCTTTGTTACAGTAGCAGGATCTACGGCATGCTAAGACAGATGGATCTTTAAACTCAGAGTTAAAGACATAATTCTGCCTATACCACTGCCAAAACTTAGTTATATTTTTTTTTTCAGCAGAAATAGAGCTCCATCTTTTTTAGCAACCTTGTTTATATTTGTATTTATTTATTTTTAATTTACACAAGACAGAGTCTTTGTAAGAATCTTTTGATTCCAATAACCATGATTTTATTGTTCTTTGAAGTAATATATATGTAAGTATTTGGTGACCAATTTTATTTCCTGTGTTATTTTACTTTCAGGTTCTCAATTCTTTGAAGTTTTGTGTACTTGTTTTTTAGCTATAATAAAAATTGTAAATAAAACATAACACTTTATTATTCTAGAAGTGTGACATCTTGTTTTCTGTCTGAACACAACGTGATGTTAACTAATCTTCATGAAGTTATACAAATATTTGTGTTAAACAGGAAGAGGTCAGGAAGAAAGTAAATGAGAACTTTGTCGGGGCAGTGCACGTGCTCTTTGGGGCTGTCATATGAAAAAGGCAGTTTTGTTTTCAAAGGAATAGCTGCCTTTGACTTTGCTCAAATTTCTATTTTTCTTCTACTGGCTACTACTTAATTAGGAATACTGTTTTTCAAACCACACAAAGGTATATTGTTAGCTACTTTCATAATCAGGTATCAAAGGAGAGATGCTTGAATTCATTGGTATCTTTTTAGACCATTCATAGACATTTACCCAAATAGTATGAGCCACTGAGATAAGAAGCTGTTAATTTGCTGCCAATACTATGTTAATATTTGCTTTTATTCACATTAATCTAAAACACTTTTCATTTTAGAGGTTTAAATGCAAAGAATAAAGATAATATCTTTAACATTTTTCCATTTGTTGTTTGTGGTATTGATATATCAAACTGAATTATCTATTTTGTTCACCTGTTTTCCCACTTATAAAAAACACCTTTGGTTAGCACCTCAGTATAAAATTACTGTCTCTAATTTCCCTATAAATTCCTTAGTTGGTATTTTCTGATTTCCTGTTACAACCTATTTTTGTCTTGGTTTTGTATTGTCAAGGAAGTCCCAGGTTGTGCTAGGAAATCTTTTGGCCCAACAGATAGGCAGCAGTTGCAAGCATTGGGCCTGATATCAGTCAGTCTGGGCCCAACTCCCCTATCTGCCACATACCAGCTCTGATGTCTTGCTCAAGTTATTTAAATATTTTAGCCTTCAGTTTCCTGTCCTCTGAATAAGAACAGGAATAATAATACTTAAAGTACTTGCCTCAGTCAAGAAAGAGGAGCTGCCTCATGTTAACTATTTTGTTGTTAAGAAGATATAATTTAATATTTTGCTTCATGAGTTGTCAGATTTCTTGGATATGATTAGGATTTCTTACCTTACCAATAAGTGAAATTATTTTTTATAATCTGCTCATTGATAGATTTTGAAATGATATGGTTAAGAGAGCTTATTATTTAGCTTAGCCAAGAGCAGAGTGCTTTGGAGCTGCAGTTTTGAATATGTGTGTGTGTGTGTGTGTGTGTGTGTGTGTGTGTGTGTGTACATATATACATTACATACATATATATATTTCATTAATTAATTTGGTTTAATTAATTAATTAAACCAGGGATTGAACCCAGGGATGCTCTACCAACCACTGAGCCACACCCTGAGCCCTTTTTATTTTATATTTTGAGCAAGGTCTTGCTAAGTTGCTTAGGGCCTCACTAAGTTGCTGAGGCTGAATTTGCCATCCACCTGCCTCAGCCTCCCCAACTGTTGGGATTACAAATGTGCACTATTGCACCTAGTTGACCTTATATTTTTTAAGTGAAATTTCTGTAAGATAGATATTTTTCTTCTAAAGAAGAAGAAAAATTTGTAAAAAATTTGTAAAATTTGCTGTTTTTTTTAATTTGATTTATTTCTATTGAAATTACCATATGAGAACTTCTTGTATTTATGTACAAATTTGGAAACATGGTCATAAAATGGCTGCACTGCTCTTCCCATACAGGATTGATTCTGATCCTCTGATCTGATCTTGTCATTTGGATTAGTTTTGAGTATATATATATGTGTGTGTATATATATTAATGTCTTTGAATAAATCATTAGAAAGCTTGGGAACATTGCCTTCTGTTCTACATCGTACCTTAGACTATCCAATCATAGAAGCCATAAAAGCATTATAATTTTGTTTTTAACATCCTTTCCAATATTAAACAAGCTTAGTAGTAAAGGAAAGAGGACATATCTTTGATCATATACACATTGTATAGATTTATTTACTTTTACCCTTGATGGATTTAATTTGTATATGTTGGCAACTTAAAACTCTCCTTTAGCTACACTGTAATAGGTTCATATGTGTTTACCCAACCTTAGAAAAATATTTATGAAAGAAGTCTGAAAACTTGTCTTCATTTAAAGGTTATAAACAGCCAACTTAGAATAAAGCTTTTAAAACAAAATTGGATCTGCAGGCATGATGGTTTATTTAACAGATGAAGAGGAGTATCCATTCCATGACAACAGATACTGTGATGAACTGGAAATGAGAACACAGTTTGCATCAAACTAGAGGTGATAGAAACAGAAGGGTGGTTTTTCAGTTACCTGCTTTATTCTTTTCATTAAAGCCATTCCGAAAGAGCTAAGTAGTCTTTGTATGAAGACAGAAACTAAGGATGAAAAATAAGGGAAACAATAGTTTTGCAGTTGGTAATGATAGAAGTATTTGATACAAAATATAAAACTGATGAACCAACCTTTCCACTTTCTGTCCCTCACTCCCCTTTTCTTCCCATTCTCCCTTCCTTCCAATATTTAGCAAAAGACCTTTATGAATTAGAGCTAAATTGCCATTTAATATTTTGATTGCCTTCTGTTCTTTGGATAAGAAGATGAGATCTGTTAAAGACTCTGCACTGTCAAGGTCAAGTTGTACAGAACTGAGAATGCAGATGTCTGAGTTTTGTCCCAGCTGTACCACTAGTTCCTATGTTAAGTGAACTTGAGCCAAGCCTCAGAATTTTAGGGGTGGCAATAAATAAAATATATCCATCAATGCATTCTACATCCAGCCTGTCAGGGATTTTTAAAAAGCAATTATAACTTTAAAATGTTGAATTTTGGGGCTGGGGTTGTAGCTCAGTGGTAGAGCACTTGCCATGCACTTGTGAGGCACTAGGTTTGATCCTCAGCACTACATAAAAATAAATAAAATAAAGGTACTGTGTCCATCTACAACTAAAAAAAAAATTTGAAATGTTGAATTTTCTAGGGTTATCCATAAGTACAAAGTGATGATTATGTAATTTGAGTAATTGCTACTTATTTATAAGTACAGTTACAAGGGAATTCGGAAGGAGGAGATAAAAGTCACACAAATGAACTTCTAAACAAGTCCAAAATAAATAGGAGAACAGTAGGATTGATGACTTAGGAATGTCTTGTGACCAATAAAACTGATTGAATCTCTACCTGCTTCTAGCTTTGTGGGAAAAGTGAGGTTTTGGTACGCTAGGCATGCGGTGTCAAGTGAACTCATGTGAACTGGAACATTTTTGTCCCACTGTTGTGGTGACTTTGTACAAATAAACCAAGATAAGGTTGTCTGGTTCTGACAAGCAGATTTGATAAGGAAAATGTAGTAGTACTGGAAAAATCTACAAGACGAAAGGAAAACTGTTAACATGTAATTTATAACTTTTTAATGGCTCCCTAACCAAGTGGAGTTTCTCTTTCCTCTGGGGAGGCATATGTTAAACATCTGAGCCCTGAACTTACAGAGCCACAGTTGCTGCTTTGTATAGTCTCTCTCTTTGTTATTGAGGAATGACTCATGGTGAATGATTCATCAAAATACAGCTTTCATGCCACTGGCAGTTACTGTTAACCCGTTATTTTCTGGACTTTAGCTTTCTGGACAAGTGTTTTAAAGTGAACACAAGTATGCAGTGGGGAGTTAGGGAATGAATTTCCATCAAAGGTAGCACACCTACATTCTTTGCAAGAGTTTTTGGAGATGAATGAGTGAACTTCTAGGGTGCCCTCGCCTTCAGGTTGTTGTTGTTGTGTGGTAGTCCTTCTAAAGGTGCGTCAGTTTAGTTGGGAATATTTGTGAAATTCTTTTAACAGAGCAGGAAATGGACTGTCCCTAATTGAACTAACACTCCATCTGTTGTCTCAAAACTTAGTTTTATTTTCTTTCGTGACTTTCCACTTATTTCATGATTTATGCAGACTTAAAATCTAGGTGGCTGTTTTCTAGAATGAAGAGGTGTTTATGGTTTGACTTTTAAGTGGGGCCTGTGCCTATGCTGCCTCCTAGTGCTTTCCTCTTGGAGAAACTGACACTCATTTGGGGATCAAACTCCAGTTTTCTGGTTTGGACTAAATTCACCCCTGAAGTTAGCATTTTAATTTTCATGGAAAAAACAACAAACTTGTACAAAAAGTAATTGAATGGAACAAGAAGTAACTTAAAAATTACTTTTTAGTACATTTTATTAGGGCAAACTTTTGTCTCAAAGCCTTTGTACATTAAGTTTTTCTCCTTTACTCTCATATTTATTTGAGATGAAATATGCTTGAAAATAAACTGTTAGCATACTCTGGATAAATTGATTATATTCTAAAATCAGCCTTTAATGGACCTTGTTATAGGAAACTTAATTTTAGAACTTTTAAAACATTAAATAATTAAGTGACTGAATGAGACACAGAAACTCTATGTAATATCTCTTCAAAGTAGTTTGGTCTAAATTCAGAATTTATGAAGAAACCTGGTTCATATATACAGTCACTGAAATAAATAAGGATTTATTGCTTAGAAGGGTAAATATATTTTAAGGAGAACTATGGGTGATTAAATTAATGGTATGTATATCGGAATCTGGATATTTCCTTGAGTAGTGGGACAGATAATGTACACAAATAAATGCACCATATGGTCATTTGCAGTGTAGTGAGGGAAATATGGGAGAACATTACATTTTTTACATTAACACATTCATTGTACAAATTACTGTACAATTTCATTATGACAGTTTTATACATGTATATATCATGTATTGATCAGTTCTACCCACCCGAATTTTAATCTCTCTCATGCTCCTCTTCCTTTCCCTGGCCTCCTTCATATTCCTTAATAGTCCCTGTTCTACTATCAGCCCCCCGCCCCCCCACACACACACATACAAGAGAAAACATGAGATACTCATCTTTTTGTGTTTGGCTCATTTCATTTAGCTTGATGACTTCCAGTTCCATCCATTTTCCTACAAATGACCAGATTTCATTCTTCTTATGAACACTGATACTCTAAATAATACTGCATTGTGTATATTGTACCATATGCTCTTTATCCATTCATCTGCTAATGGGCACCTAGGCAAATCCCACATCTTGGCCATTGTGAATAGTGCCACAATAAACATTGGTGTGCAGGTGTCTTTTTTGTATGTCTATTTCATTTCTTTTGGATATATACCCAGGAGTGGTGTAGCTGGATTCTATGGTAGTTCTAATTTTAGAATATTGAGGCACCTCTATACTGTCCCCCCCCATACTGTTTTCCATGGTGGTTGTACTGATTTATATTCCTATCAAACGAGATTACTTCTGATTTATGAGATTAGCATTCACAGAGTAGGGGTAAGAATAACATTTCATTGAGACATGGGAGAAAAAAGATGTTTTCAGGGAATAGCATGCCTGTCTGGCTTAAAAGGGGCAGAAGTTATATTCAGGGTTGTGGTGGGACAGGTGGTGTCTAATTGATGACTCTAACCTGACATGTGCTGTCATAGGGCACTGTGTGGGCAACCGGCAATAAACTGTATGGAAAATAAAATGGTGGGATGGTTTGGCCTGGGGAAGTGTGGCAGCAAGAAAGGCATTTCACGCTAGCCTTGGAGGGTAGGAAAGAATTTGGGAGTCTGGATGTTCTCAAAGAGAGAGAAGAATGCAGATGTGGAGACACAACAAGGGTAGTAAGACCTATTTTATTCTGTCAAGGTTAAGAGGGGAAAAAAAAAGCCCAACTGAAGGACCTTGAATGCAAGGCTAAAGAATTTAAGTTGTATCATGAATGATTTGGGGTTTCCTTGACACTCCCCTACTTAGAAACCTTCAGTGATCAAAGCAATGTTTTGAGAAGATGATTGGAAGTATGTGGAAAGGTTTTGGAAGATGGAAGGACTAGAAGCAGAGGCATCGGATGGAAGGATTGAATAAATATGGTAATATAATACATGAAGATGTAGATGTTGAAGTGAGGAATTAATAATGATTATACTCTTAATACCCCAAAGGTGATAACAAACTGAATATTTGATGCTTTGAGAAAGAATATTCATTTAATTAGTCTACAGATATTAATGACCATGTAGTATATGTGGCAGGCACTGGGGTTACGATGGAGAAAGAAAAGACAGGTGATCTCTGCCCACATGGAGCTTGTATTTAATGAGAGAAAGATAAGAGCCTATCTTTAATAAGCAAGAGAGAGTATTATAGAGTGACAGTTTCCATGGAGAGAATTAACAAGGTAAGGGATAAAGAGTGATGCAAACAGGGTGTTTCAGTTTGCAGGATAACATTGGATAAAGTCTGAATGAAGGGAGGGAGGGAGCCTCCTCACCTCCTGAAGCCCAGCAAGAAGTGGTAGGGAATCATGTGCAGTGTAACCAGGGAGCAGGGCATTTGGATCTGCAAGCCATGGTCAAGAGTTAGAATTTGACTCTTGGTTTGATAGTCACAGAAAGTTCTTAGATGTTTTCATGAGATTCCTGTGTTAACAGAAAGGAGAAACAGGAGCCTGTCCCAGCCATGCAGGTGAGACAAGGTTGTAGCTCAGACAGACCTAGAGCAGCGGGGAGAGAAGTGGTGGGAGGATTTGTTGATGAGCTAGCTGTGGAACACAAGGAATATTCTCAGGGTCTGGGTGGTGGACTTAAGTGAATTAGTCATTGTTTCTGGGCAGAAGCAGATCTGCTCCTTATCTCTGAGCAAAGAAAGCTCCCCTCTTTCCTAGGGCACCTTGGTGGGAAGAGGCTGGCTGGGTACCCCTATTTGGCTGTGGCGGCTGTGTGGAGGACTCAAATGCAGCAGCCCTGAGTGACTTCTGGGGCTTTAGAATGGACAACTGTATGAGTTGTAGTGTCGTCCCCAAATGGGAGAGACTAGAATAGTTCACTGGGAGTCAGGGAAGGCAGAGCAAATCAAGTTCTGAGACACCCATGAAATACCGGAATGTAATGCCAAGTAGGCAGATAGATGCAAACTTCTGGAGCCATAGTAGACAGCTGTCAGGGTTGTTGCTGCTTTTGAGTTTGAAGTGTCAGTATGGCAATCAAGCGGAGATATAGGATTGGTGTTTAGGAACAATGATTAAAGATGTAGATTGGAAAGTCATTCTGCCCAGAGGTACATATGAAGCATTTGAGGGACATTATGTGGAAAACCAAGAAAAGATGGAGACTGTCTTGGAGCATAATTAGGCAGCAGAAAGTGGGCAGGGGATGTGCAAAGCAGCCAGCAGGAGCAGCAGCATCTTGGGAGAAAAGTCCCTTAGAGTGGGGACTGAGGAGAACAGGAGGAATCAGGGCTTAGGAAACTGCTCAAACTTCTGAGAATACTGTTCAGAGACAATAGTGAATGTGAAGATGATTTTTCAGGGAATTCAAAAGTATAAAATACTTCCAGAAAATATGCACTGATGGGGGAACAATCGGGCCAAGTGTTAGTTTTTCAGAATCGGATATTGTGCCTGTATTAAGGCAGACATAAGGGAACCAGTGAAGGAAGAAGGTGGAGATGCTAGAAACAAAGGTGCTAAGTAAGGGAGCACAGTGAGGGGACCTAGAGAACTGTGTGAAGGAATGGGTGAAGAAGCAGATCTCAGAAGTGAGGAAGGTTAGATACTTTGGGGTTTGAGGCGCTGAGGGAAGAGAGAATAGGTATTAGAAGTTAAGTATTCTGCGTAAGAATGAGGGGAGAGATGAGGGCCTCCCTTCCAATCAAGTTGTATTCAGGATCATCACTGTTTTATGAGTGGTCTTTGGTGTTAAAGTCCTGAGTAAAGTATGAAGGAAGCAAATGAAAAAAAGAATTGTCAATCAGTGATGGGAAACCAGTGGGAAGTACGAGTGGTCTCTAGTAGTCAAGCAGCATTCTGTGGCCCACAAGGGGAATTCAGAGAAAGGATTTAGAACTGATCCCACTAAAAAAGATGCCAAGATCACCTGAAAAAAAAAAAAAGTGGTTCATAACCCAGAAGAGCATATCAGAGTCACCTGGAGACTTAAAAAAAGACTGTGTGCATGTTTACCTCCTTTCCCTAAAATGTATCAATTTGAGGTATAGGGGTTAGACCACTAGAAATGGAATGGAGAGGGGGATGCTTACATACACTTTAAGAATATTCTGGATGTAGCTTTCTCCCATCCCCATAGAGAACATTGTCGGGAGTGTTCAGAGGGATTGACTTCAGGGGACAGGCTTAGCAGGAGTAGTAAAGAATGGCAGGAAGGGAAGTTAATGGACTGAAGGAGTCCATTAGCTTTTTAAGGGATACCAACCCTAATAGCCAGTAATGTTATTTTGGGAGTGTATAGTTCAGTTAGGTAGTTCCTGTACTGTAGAACTCTACAAGGCCTATGTTCATCAATCTCCCAAGGAGATTTAATATTTTAAAGATATATCTTATCATAGGACCCTTATTTTCATGGAGCATCTGTCTTGTGGACTAGTTTCTACAAAACAGGCTTAGAAAATACTGGTCAGTTTGTTAGTTTTTAAAAATTCACAGGTTGTGGGAAAGGGAAGCCATAATGCAAACAGAGAATGTCCAGTTTAAGATCTCAAAGCACAGCTCCAGGACTGTGGTGTTGTTTCTGGAGAGCTAGGTTACTTTCCATCCCTCCCATTAAATTTGTTTCCTACCATTGCATCCAATATCAGGTTATCAATATGAATGTTGTGGTTGCAAAGCATAAGACAAAACTAGGAATTTAGGAAATATTTACAAACTAATTGTATGTTCAGTAGTGTAGTTTTTCATCAACAGTGCTGGGTTGACCCACCTTTTAAGAAGTTTTATGGGTTCTCTAAATGCTCCAATTTGTACCTTATGGGCAGTGAACCCAAGACTCCAGTGGAGTATAGCCCCATTCCTAAGTTTAAGATGATAAATACTGAGTTTTGTCTTTGAAGATTTGCAGGGAATCCTGTTTTTGGTGAGGAAAGTTATTGCTGGTAGGGATTCAAGTAGCATGATTTAGTTTTTAATGATGTGATGAATTTTATCAGTAGAGTAACTTGCTCACAGAACTGAGACATACTAAATGAGAAGAATGCTACAGCATTTTCGGTTGCCGCAAATAGCAGATTGTGAGCTTCTGCTCTTTTGTGTCAACTGGTATCATTCCATTCCTTCCCTCATGAACCTTATTTTATTATTGAATCTTCCCTCACAATCCTGTTTAAAAGCAGCAAATACCACATGTATGTACATTTGGTTATAAAAGTGTGCTCAAGATAACCTTTTGTGAGTGATCCAGCTGAAGTATTCCAAGCACATGGAAATAACCAGTGACAGTTGAACGCTGTGGATCTGTTTTTTTCCTGTGGATGTCTGAACTTTCTTTTCTTCACAGGTAAAGTCAGTGATAAACCTTTTGTTTGCTGCATATACTGGAGATGTATCTGCCCTTCGAAGGTATGTTATCTGGGTGGATTTGCATGTGGTTTTCCATTATTGTGAAGTTGATGCTAAGTTAGAGGCCATGTTAAGGCTAAGGTCTCACTTCCATTTCCCTCTAATAAAAATGACCCAAACAAAAGTATTAAACTCTCCCTTTCAATGCTTTACGCCTGCAGCCCAGTCTCATTCTTTTCCACCTTCTAGAAAAGCCTAGATCTCTGCTTTCCCAAGATGGATAACTAACCTGGTTAGTTAGTACTAGGGGTTTACTGTTACTATTTACCAATAATAATTGGATAGCACCTCCCTGTCTCACATTCACTCCTTATCTTTGGTGGCGGGGGTCAAGGATGGGAGCATCTGGTGCCTTGCAAATCATCAGGATTGGAAAGGCCATATACTACCGAATACCTAATATAAGGTCTCTTGTATAGAGTTGCAACTGACCTTTTTTTTTTTTTTTTTTTCTGGAACCAAGGATTGAACTCAGGGGTACTGGACCACTGAGCCACATTCCCAGCCCTGTTTTGTGAGACAGGGTGTCACTGAGTTGCTTAGCTCCTTGCCGTGCAACTGATCTTTAAATGGAAAGATGCCTAGGCTTAATTTCCACAATTGTTTTAAAGTCCAATCAGTACTCATAAACTGTAGAGTGTAAAGTATCAGATTAAAGAATGAGAATCTCTGTGAAGACATACAACTTTACTATTAGTTTCTTGCCCTTTTGAGACGTAAAATTTGATATAGTTGTGGCTTTCTTCTGGAGTTTAAATAATAGTGTGATGAAACTTAATTCTGTGAGAGATGGTTAATGTTTCATCCTACCCACAAATATCAAAGATAAGGACAAGTGAGGTGACATTTCCCAGGATACTTGGGTACTGGGTGAACAGGGGCTCTAGTTACCATTAATGAGCCTGGCAAAGGATGACACCTGACAGGCCCTGAGATTACACTTAGAGAGTGAATATTACAAGTGTGAACTGAATTTGTTTTATATATACTGAGTAGCTATGCTTATGAATTTTTAGATTTGCTTTGTCAGCCATGGATATGGAACAGCGGGACTATGATTCCAGAACAGCACTCCATGTAGCTGCTGCAGAGGGTAATACATAAACCACTCATTTATTATTATTTTCCCCGGAGTTAATTTCTACTCAATACTAAAATCTGTTTTATTTTTCTGGGGGGGTGGGTAGGTCACGTTGAAGTTGTTAAATTTTTGCTGGAAGCTTGCAAAGTAAATCCTTTCCCCAAGGACAGGTAAGCACTTACATACTTTTTACTATAGTGGGCAAGTCAGTATTTTATTATACAGGAGTACAGTATTCAAGTGATGGTATATGTAAATCACTAAGGCATTTGCATCTGCTATGGTGTCCTAAGAAGGCAACAAAACCTTGTCTCTGCTAGATGGGTTATTTGATCTCCCATATCCTATTTCTTATCTAAGAATGGTATTCTTATTTAGAAAATTTTAGGCTTGACTACTAGTCACACACTACAAGAAGAAAGTTCTTTGTGTTTGGAAAGAGAAAATAGAAATTCTGTCCTCGCAGGGCTTTTAACTACACAGGGTAGACAAGATAAACAATTGTGGAAGCATTTAAAGAATGTGTAAGAAATCTGTTGGCAAAGAACTCTGTAACGAATACACTGGGGTTTACTTCAAGTCCTGGATTTGGGTGGCAAGCTTTAGAAGGCTTTGTAGAAGTTGAATTTTAGTCAGTGATTTGGGGAAAAGAAGAGCGCTCAGTCTATAGTAGGAAGAATTTGCCTGGGATGTATTCTGGTCCTTTCCTCTCCCTCCTGGGCCACATGGCAAACAGCTACCCTTCCTGTGGCAAATGCTGTCCACAAAGTGAGCAATGCAGGGATAAGAACACAGGACATGTCCATGTATAGTAGACTCTGTGCTCACATACTTGGTATTATTTATTGGAGTAGAGCGGATGAGTCAGTGAGTACTGAGAAGAAAGGTTTAGAAGATGAGGAAAAAATACTTGATGGAGAGGTTTGGTATGTATAAGGACTCTGTATTTGATGTCTGAGGAATGGGAGTTGTATTCAGTTTAGAGCAAGTTGATTACTCTCTAGGTATTTGATGTGTTTCCCAAGCTGTGTCTACTTTTTAAAAATTAGGGCCTGGATCTCATTGGTTCAGCTTGTAAGAAATGGGAAAAGTTATGATGTTAGCGTCTGAAAATTGTTCAGTTTGTGAGTATGGTAACACATCTGCTTATCTAACTTTACTCCTGTAGTTGTTTAAATAACGTGATTAAAAGGACCTTTGTTGGCAGTATTCCAAAACCTCGTTAGGGTGACAATCCTTCCATTTATCCTCAAATGTAATACCCTTCTCAGCTCTTTGTAGAGGAAGAAACCAAAAAGAGTATTTCCCCTGTGTTTATAATCTCAACTAAAACACTAATATATGCTGGAAATATTTACTGTGCTTTGTATATTTGACTCCCCCTCCCCTACAAGTTGGCCTTTAAGAATGCAGAAGTAGAAGAGCCCATCTGAGGGGCAAGTTGGCTAAGGTAACTATTCAACTATTCCAGGATGGAAGCTATAGACCCAAGAGAATTCTTTTTCTTCATTTCATAGAATCAGTATCACCTAAAATTATAAAGTAGGCTTGAGTGAAATTAGTATATTCTTTGAAGTCGATTATTTTTCATTGCTTCATGGAAAAAGAGTTGTAAAAAGGTAACTTATGGTTGGCATTCAATTCTTACAAAGCCCATATAATCACATGCTGTTGAAGATTACTGCAAAGTCCCTCTATAGAGTCATTGACTGCCTCAACTAGGGAAGGCCTGTGCAGAAGTAAGAAACCATTAGTCCAGCTGTTTTTTGAGAAACACAAAAGATACGTGTAAAGTGTCACTTACCTGATTTAAAAAATTAAGAACAGGTTACCAAAAATGTTTTAAAATGAGATGCTTTTAAACACTTTTGGTTTCATAATATGACCAGTAATAAAGCAAAAGTGGTTGGAGAAAAAAAAGCAAAGTGGAGAGAGTGGCCCATGAGCCCACAGAGCAGAACATGGGCAGCCTCTGAGAAGTGCCTGACACAGTAGAGGGCAGGAGATGGGCCTCCTCATTTGTGCACTATCCAGGAACTCACTCATCCCTGCCCTGTGCTGCGGTGGTGAGTTTCACGGTGCCATCTCTGCTGACTAGCCAGTGCTGTCCCCTCTTCATTTCTTCATATCCTGGAACCTTTGTCTACCTTGCTCTAAACAGCACAGCCCAGCACACTAGGAAGGGAAATTGAGTCTTCTGCCTGGGCAGAGGTCTAGTGAGCCCACAGCTTGCCATCCTCCTGGAGGTGATGGAAATGTTACTTCCTCTGGGCCAGTCTTGTTCCTCCACCACATGTTTAAGCCCTCATAGTTAGGGTTATTTCTAGACTTCTGAGATTTATTGTGATGTTTGAATTGACAGGAACACAAATTCCTTTTAAAGCCTAGGGTGATATATACCTGAATTATTTCTGAACATTTAAAAATAAATCCTTTAGACTTTTCATGAAGTCAAAATTGAGGAACCTTAGAGGTGTCTATTATGTCTGTCAAAACTAGGACTTTCCTTCTAAAGGTCCCTCCATAAGCACTTGGATATATAAACCAGTTTCTCTCATAGAGATCTTTTTCTCTTCATCCCCATATCCCAACTTGTCTGAGATCAGTTTTTAAATTATAAATCCCTTCTGCATTTCTACTATTGATTTTTACTTATAATATTGCTAAAGTAGTTAAACCTGGGTGGCTGTTTAGTCTATATTAAAACCTAGGGATGCTGGATGATCATCTTAACACAGAAATTACCTAATGACCCTGTTCATACTGTGCCACTTGTTTAGGTGGAATAACACTCCCATGGATGAAGCACTGCACTTTGGACACCACGATGTATTCAAAATCCTCCAAGAATACCAAGTCCAGTACACACCTCAAGGAGACTCCGACAATGGAAAAGAAAACCAAACAGTCCATAAGAATCTTGATGGATTGTTATAATGGTGTTAAATCCCAAGATTTAAATCACTTACCTATTTAATTGTGGAAAATGATTATGAAGAACGTGTGTATTTCTATCTGGTAGTGATGTATATTTTACATTTGTCATTTCAGTGTTACCGGAGTTTTCTTCATTGTGCGCACAGGACAAATCTGATCTCTTTGGGAAAAAATAGAAATAAAACAATCTCCCTCCATAATGTGAGCAATATTACCTCGTGCACTGTAAAATTTGATGTAAAAGAAATAGTTACCAATGCTAGCTTAACTGTGTGGTCTTCATGATTCATTTGTGTGTTTTGTGAACTTTCCATTTATGGTGATGATCTGCTGATACACATTTATACATTAAGCTCTGCTGTACAGTCTGTCCAAGAGGGTCAAGGCTGTCTTCGGAAGCAAACAGTGTGACTTTGAAGACTTCAAATAATAGATTTAGTTTTGAGTGTTTGAACAACAATATGCAACAATATGGTAGAGTGTTTAAAATGTCTCCCATCACCCTTGCTTCATGATGTGACTCTAAAAATTAAAATAGTTAACAGCTGTTAGTAGGATAGGCCAATTCTGATTAGACTTTATCAGGGAATCTGTTTTAAGATATATTTGGTGACCAAAACATATGTGTGAATATAGTTATAATACTTTTGAAAATTTTTCCTTTTTTGATATCCCCTTAGTTCAGCCTCTCTTCTCAGACTTTAGCTTCTGCCTCTTCCTTCTGGCTGGGAAAGTGAGTGCTGGCATACTATGCAGTTTTCATGTTTCCACAGTAAGTCAGAAAATGCCTCACATTTCTGGCATCAGAGCTAGTACTTTGCCATTTGTATAGAGGATGAATCAGAAACAAATTACTAAGGATAAATTAGTCCAGTTCATTTGGTCTGAAAAAACAAAGGCATGTGCTACTACAGCCCTTTAAAAAGTTATTTTTCAGCTCTTAGGTAAAGATAAATTCAGAAATGCTCTAAGCTACCAAAGTTATCCTGACAGTATGGGAACTGCTACAAATAACATTTGTTTTTAAACCTGTCATTAAAAGTCTGCATCAAGATATTTGTCCTCTTGCAGGGGATTTTTTCTGATTCTCTACTGTATAATTTTTGGGGGGTTCAATAGTTCAATAATGAGAAAAGCCTATACCATTTTAAACTGAGACCCATCATTTTGTCTTAAGGAGTTAATTCATGATTATTTTAGAAAGTAGGTAAAAGGGGCTTTGGAACTGAAGAACAAAATTTTCTAGTAAATGCACATACATTGTATCCTATCATACCTCAAAGAGATAAAGGCGTACGTCAATGAGGATTTCTGATATTAAGCATACTGTCCATATACGTGTACACATGGACTTTTTTGAAGCTGTTTAGTAGTGAAATGAGCAGAAATCTCAACTACACGAATGCTAGTTGTAACCACATGAATGTGGCAATCCCCCCTGGCCCGCCTCCCAATCAGCATAAACTGCTGCTTCCAAGCTTTATTATGCCTGATGGCACTGTTACTCACTCAGTCCCCTGGTGCTTTGATTTTTGCTTTTCGTCTAAGTCAGTAGCTTTAGCCACTGTCCCAGTCCCTAGATGGCACCTCACTTGGTGAAACCATGGCAGTGTTCCTTAGCTGCTCAGGCACAAAGGCTGCTCCTATGTTCCAGCATCTGTGGGGATAATGGAGGGCGGGCACCACTGTGTTCCTGTCCCACATATCTATCAAGCCATGCAGACAGGTTATATTTACAAGATGCTGCATAGGAGCAGCATTACCCCAGGTAAAGGTAGACACATTTTAATTGAAATCAACAAGGATAACTTTGCCTAAACAGCAGCTTGTTCTGTGTGATTAAAAATGAAACATTAAGGTGGTTCAGTTGCATGGTTAAAGATTACCAATGAGTGATTTTGAGGCTTTTATCTAATAATGAGGTTCTAACTATTATTTGGGAACAAAGACAGTTTTCGTCTTTTCTCAGATCAAAACTGTTTTGTAAAATTCTCTGTGGTTTAGTTAAGTGTGCCATTATTTTCCCATGATGTTATCTAAGACTTTGTGCCAGGTGCTCTGGCTGTTTGCTACTGGCTGGTGACAATGAGTGCATTTTATTTAAATGCTTGTTGAATGCTTGTTTACTGCTGCCATCAGTAAACTCCAAAGATCTTTTTGTTTTAGCTTTAGGATCGTAAGTGCTTTTTCTGTATCCTGAGAGCTTTGGATGGTTGTTAATATAAAGCTTTGTTACATTGTTGTTTTTACTGGTCTTGGTTCTAATGGTCTCATCTTTGGTGATATGCTGTACCCACTGCTGCCCCACACTGCCTGTAGCTGCAGAGTTGGATTCGCTATTGATACTGTGGTTCGTCTGGCAGGAACTGAATGACCTGATAATGGATTTGGATTCTTCCTGGAGATCACACAGCTACGAATGTATTTGCTTTCAACATTTCCCAAAGCGAATCTAATCTTCAAACTATAAATTGTTAAGAATTCTGAAACTGGGAAACATTTTATTTTAAATGAAATCAGATAGTGTTGCTTTTTACAGCACAATAAATACATGTATGGAAAAAGTGTGTCAAACGAATTTTCTTAAAACAACTAAGGTTTTTCTCTTATGACCCTGGGTTGAGCACTCCGCTGAGCATAGGGACCGTGTCTAGTTGGTCAGATCCATTTCTAATGCCTACTGTTAGCCAGATGGTATGCAGGGTATCAGGTGGGGTTACCACAGTGACCAAGCTAAGAATCCTGTAAGGAGTTCATCCTCAAAGATGAGGGGATGGGCAGGCACGTTTTAGCCCTTTAGAAGTTAACACTATCCTTTGTAACTATTGTTACAAAGTGCTCAGTAAATACTTGTTGAACTGAACCATTGAACATATTCTTGAATGAAAGGACAGGTTATTTTCATAAAGCCTTAATCTACTTGGAGAGTTGGCCCTGATGCTGCCACAGTAGGGTCCAAGTTGGACCAGCTGGGAAAACTTCAGCTCCCACCTAATTTATTGTACATCAGAATGTCACTCACTTCCAGGGCCAGAAACCCTGGTCCTTGGAGCACTCTTTCCCTTCAGGTTTAGGGTTTGTTTGGTTCATGGTACATGCACACCAATGCATTTTCATCTATCAGAGTTCTTTATCACAGACTAAAAATTGCTTGGCTATAGAAGCCATGGTGTACCATCTTCATTACTAATATTTTAGAAATTCAGAAGACATCAAAGATTCTTAAATCTAACCCATTCATTTACTGATGAAGCTGGGACTCAAGAGAGGGTCATGATACAGAACTCTTAGTCCCATACTCTTTTCCTCTATTCTACAAAAAGGTCCTTCCCACTATGGACAGAATTTGCATTTTAACATTCATATTAAGTAATGCACATTAGCTAAGGCATAATGTGGAGTTTTAAAGATGGGCATAACTGCTACACAGTTAAGTTCTGCAACATAGAGTCAACTTCACCTACACATATCAGTGTAGAGGTAACAGATGTATAGATAATCCCAAGGGTGAAACTTTATATTTGTTGTTGTATAACAAGATCATTTTATTTTTGTGGGGCTATTTTAGGGGTTAGAATAATCTTGTAATTTTACTTGCTAATCCTCATAGTAAATGAGTAAATTCATAAATCATAGATTGGATGGTTCAAGGAAGACTCCCATGTATGTTAAAAGATGGCACTTGAAAAAAGGCTTTTGCAGAAAGGGGAATTTTATAGTTATGTATGGAGTGGATGTGACTTATTAGATTAGAGAAGGTCCAGCTTGGATCCTAGTGAGATAGGAATGATCCAGGACCCTAGAACATCTTAGGTTCATCATGTTTTTGTTCACCAGTGTTTCCCAAACATTTAGAATAGTGCTTGGCCCATGGCAGGTACTCAGTCCATACTTGATGTATTAATAAATGAATGAATCTTATCCAACCAAAAGATGGCACTTGAATACTCCTTACTTGAGGAACAGCATCTGAGTTCAAAGGGTAGGTACAAGAATTTTCAAAACACTTTCTAGTTTTTTCCTGTCCTTTCCCTGGAGCAGTCAGCTGTGACAGAGGACTACTTCATTCATTAAGACCTGCCTTCATATTTCACTTTAGTTTGTAGGCAGTAAAAACATTTTGCTCATTTAATGCCATCTCTGAAAATAATTTGTTTTTGTTAAAAATAATAAATTTATTCCAGGTGGTACATGTAAGTTCTATGCTTATAAAAACACCTACCAAATTTATAAGCGTCATACAAACACCATCCAAGATATACTTAAAACACAAACATAGCTCAATCCATGACCTGCTCAGCAATATCTTAGAATGGTCAATTAAATGAGACTACAAATGGATCTCTTCCACTGACCTATCTTAATCTGCCACTGAAATTCTGATTATAAGCATGGTAAGGACAACACTGAAGAAAATAGTGTTATTAATCTTACTGTAAAATAAGGACTGATATGTAAATGAGATAAATATTAAACCAGTTCATAATGCCAGCATTATTAAGACCTTTATACTAAAGTTTGGCTAGTACAGTAAAATGAAACCATGCCAAATCATTCTTAAAGGAGAAAAGTTTAACAAGTAGTTAAATCCCAGCAATTAGAGACAATAGTCACAAAAATGTTGTCTTATTTCTTGATCTTTTCGGTTTGAAAACTCAACCAAAACCCAGTTAGGTTCATACTATTCTATGTAAAAACTGAGAAGAGGCTTCAATTTGTGTGTAGTACCAAGAAAAATAGAAAATACTGTGTGCATATTGTATTTAATGTAATACATATACTTTAGCTTTAATTATAAAATAGATTTCAAGAAAATTTTATCTCCACCAAAGAATAACAGTGTTTCTCTAATAACATAGCTGCAGTGGTGGAAATGGAGAAAGGAGAGGCGGCCATGCAGACAGCAGACTGTGAAAGTTATTCAGAAGAACCCTGTGGACTCATCCCTTATCACTGCTCTGTGTCCATACTAATGAAATAAGACTGTATTAACAAACAAACAAAAAACAACAACAACAAAACAGTACACTTCACAAAACATCATCCAAAAAAGTGTCTGGAAAAATCAAAGGACAGATAATGGAACCATTTGCAAACATAATTATCAGAAAATCACATTTATCAGTGAAAAATATGCAGTTCTCAGTGCAGTTACATCGGACATGAGTTCTGAAATTATTCGATTCTCATGTTATCTTTGGTTAGTGATTCAAGTTGTCAGTAACTACTTTTTCTACTCCTTTCTCAATTTTATGGCTAACAGATAAATGCTAGCTAATAACAGTAAAAACAAATGAACCCATTTAAGAAACATGAATTAAATTCCCAGGTTTATCTATATCTACAATTAATTTCAACTTTTGAAAAATAAGGAGATGTGCCTTGAGAGAGCTGTTGTTAATAGCTTGGCTCCTTTCATGGAAGGGCAAAGACAATTCCATTCATCAGCAACCAAGATGAAAGTGAAACATACTGAGCTCTAGATATTAAAGATTAAACAGAAAACACTACTCACGAATTTAGAAAATGTACTTCCTTCTATTGATATTAGACAACATTATTCAGCCATAACTAACACAAAAGCTAATTCTCTCAAGAAAAAAGAATGTCTCTAGTTTTAAATGGCCAATATGGAAGATATAATTAAAATGAGGAGCACAATTTCTTTTCCTCTTACCCAGATGCAAGATGGCTACTTTTGATAAAGTGTTGATATATATTTTACATAAACTTGGCTTTGAACTATTTCATTGGTGAAACAATAGAAGACTTTTAGCCATATTTAAAGCAGAATGAAAATTTACCTTCTCTACATCAAGAAGTTCCCAAGTAACCAATATCTATCCAACCACCTGAAACAGTTGGGCACTGACTTTATGCACAGCATTTGCTAAATTGTTGCCAAACTTCTCACCTTTCCCAAAGTGCTCTCATGCTAGTCCTGATACTTTGGGTGTATCTGGATGTTTTTTTCATTTGCAAAATCCACTCTGTAGAGAGTGTCTTTCAATTTCACCTTCAATAAAATTCATGAAGCCCTTCAGAGTAACATGTTTTTGAATAAGAGAAACATCCACTTGCTATCAATAGGCTGCAGCAAATTTGTTATCCTTTCTTTCATTTCCCTAGAAACATAGGATGTGAAGGAACAGAGCAGCAGGAGGGAGTCACAGATGGGAAGGAAAAAATGTCGCCAGAGAAGATGAGAAAAATTCATGCTCTATACTGCATTCATCTGTAAAAGATAAAAGGTGGTTAAGTTTATCACATTGATCTTGTGACAGGCAGGTTCATATATTTAACATCACTGTCTATTCTAGAATGGAGTGGAAGGAAGACACTTCTAACAGCAATAACCACTGTAGAATTTGAGGGCCTTCAGTATGGCCTACCCATTTTCTGGACAAATCAAGACCTTTTATATCACTTAAGCTGATGGATTATTACTCTATAGTCTGCTGGCTTAATTTTGTGAATCCATCCAGACTGCATAAAGCTTTCTGCTACTATGCAAGTCTGGGGACACAGCAATGTGGCAAATCCACTCATGCAAAACAAGGGTGAGGAAATGCTGAGTTATATGCCAGAGGGAGAGAGGGATGTGAGGGAAATGATGAATTTCCCTTACAGGTCACGTAGTTGATAAAATAAATGAATGGGTTTCAAATACAGGCCAGAGAAGTGGAATTATTAAGATCCCCCTCACCTCCCTTACCAGTGCCTTCTGCCCAGCTGCCTTGAATATAGCAACTTGGAGCTAGTAAATTGCTCATCAGGGAATAGTGACTGTCCTGCCGCTGACTCCCTGACTTCCATACTGGTCTTTCCCCTTATACTAGATATTCTCAGTCAGAGATGATTTGGTCCCCTGCCATGTCTGAAGATGTTTCTGATTATCATGACTGGATGTGGTGGTATATGTGCTACTGGCGTCTATCTAGAGGGGAGAGGCCAGGGATACAAAGAGGAGGACATAATTCCCCATCCCCAAATGCCAGTAGTACCAAGACTGATACACACAGCACTAGTCAGTAAAGCCTCTTGAGAGCTTTTCTAAATCTCAAGTGCTCAATAGTACATGGTTCATGGTGGGGTCTTAGGAAAACTATTTTGGATTGAAAAGCACACTGAAGGTTCTGCCCCTATGCTGCAGCCTGGTCGACAGCACGAAGTTGTAGTTAAGTTGGTAGACTTTAGGGGTTTAGGGGAGAGAGAGAAAAGGAAGCCCAGATTCTAATCCTGTTACTGTGTGATTGGGCACATTACTTAACTTCTAAATGTTAAGGTCCTCAGCCATTAAAAGTTGGCTAATAGTATCTAGCAGATAGGTTTGTTAAAAGGGTTAAATTAGCATATGTAAAATGTCTAGTGCAGTAGAAGGAAAATAGTGGATAATAAATTATCATCAGCTTTTTTTTCCTTCTTGTTGTTGTTGTTATGAGCTTTGGTCAAAGGCCTCTAGGAAAGTAGAATGGTTCTATTATAGCCTAGAGGGAAAAGTTTATTGTACAGGAAATCTAGGCTAAACAAATACCCAAGTCATGCTGCAGAAAACAGTAGGGATTCTGCTCTCTTGGACAATTTCCTCAGGGGTCTGTGATCCGCCTGCTCCTGAGGCTGCACTGGGCATCAGTCCCTGGTGCCATACTAGTCCAGAGCTGCAACCTCCAGACTGGGTGAAAATCAGCCAGCTCTGAGAGAGCTGCTTCCATCTCGGAGCCATGTGCTCGAATTCCCAGAATGGATGCTGACTGGAAGTCACGGACAAGACTGAGGACAGAGCAGACCACAGTGGAGCCAACCCATTTAGAGACTCATCTAGTTTTTATTTTGTCTAACCAGTGCTGTGTCTCCTTTATAGCCTCTTGTAGCTCTGTATATCTACTGTCCTGCCTGGGGACTTTAATGATGTCTATACATGTGCATGGTGTGTGGGGAGAGAAAGACAGAGAGATTGACTGACTTTATTCTACAAATGAATGAAATTATTTGGGATGGAATGGCTACAGGAACATCCAAAGACCACAAACCCATTTCCTGACATTTATTTGCAGTATTCAAATTGCTCTGGCAGTATCCTTCTGAGAGCATACAGGAGGTAGTCCTACTGCTTACACAGATGGAGGGAACTAATCCATCTTATTTTCTCAAGGTCACAGGGAATAACGGTGATGACAGAGTTGGATCTCTGCCTGCCAAATCCCTATCACAGGCCTCTCACCCAGAGGCCACGCTGCCTTTGTCTTAATAAGCAGAATAAAATGTGCAGACAGCTTCTATGGGATGCATGTTTTGAATGAAGCCAAGTCTGGCTATTTGTGACAAGTGTTCCAGGATGGTGGACAAGAGCATGCACTCTGGAGACACCAGGTAGATTCAAATGTTGATTCTTCTGTTGACTGACTACTGGATCTTAGTCAAGTTCTGTAACTGGGGAGGGGGCCCTGTCCTATGTCTGCCAAGATGAGAACAACAATAATATCCAACTTAAAGGCTTTTTGTGGGGAAGTGCTTGGGATGGGGGAGGTGCTTAGTAAGTGCCACCTTGCAACAGTGATTCTGCTGAGAGATCTTGCTCAGGAACAAAGGAGGTGTAAAAGGGGCTCACCCTGTTTTTTTGTTCCATCGATATAGCTTATATTTTCTGATTTGGACTTTAAGTGTACTGCGTTTTTGTGTTAGGCTTATAAAGCACTTTTTAGAGCAGGGTTGGGATGCAAGCTTACACAGAGAAAAGGCTCATTTTGCACAGACCAAACTATTTTGTTGTCACATTAGCTAAGCATTTTTCTAAATGGGCTTTTTTTTATCCTCAACCATCCAGAAAGTGTAAGAAAGTAGTCTCTCTAGATTTAGCTTGTGCTTCCTAAATGGGGGGAAAAGACAAAAAGTTACAACTAAGAAACGTGACTCTGAGCAGGTATTGCTGAGGCCGTGTAAACACACTCCCTGACCATTTGAAGGTTTGCAAGAGACGCCTCTCCCCCTCTTATCCCTCTCCCTCTCTGACTTCCTCTCTCATTTTTAAGAACCTACTTTTGCCAGGCACCAGGTACGCAATGATGAAGAAAAGCCAGCAGTGACTCAGAGAGGGATTTTTTTTAAAGCACTAAACCAACTTTAAAAAATGAACTGGAATAGCTCCATGTGAAAAAGAGCTTAAAATTAAACAGCATCAGCAAAAACCCAGCCAACCAAACAAATCTTTAAGAGGAAGGATTTCAGGCTGAAAGGCAAACAATACTGTTTGATATACTGAAAAATATTCTTCCAGAGGAAGATCATCTCTTTTGGAAACAATCATGTTCCTATTTCTATCATGAAACTCACCAACTCTTTCACTCCCTGTGCTGTTTTTTTCTGGGCGAGACTTTCATAGCTTCAGGAGCTAGCAGCACAAATTCTTTCTCCAATAGCATGCAGAGGAAGCTGTTTCATGGCTGGTAGCTAAGTGTAAATCTGTAATTACTGCACCTACCCAGCATTAGTCCCTAAAAATAACACCCTTTCCTAAGGATGACATTCCTCCACCCAGACCCAGTGGTGAGACTATAGGCAGAAGGAAAGCATTTTATCAGAAAAAATCTTAGTTCCTTAATTTCTGAAATTTCTATAAGGACAGGACTTTTGTACTTCAAAGGGCATGAGTATTAAGTTTCAAAGGAAACTTAAGCATTTGAAATGTCACCTATTTTTTGGAGGGTGCCAAGAATAAAAGTCTTGCTGGTGATGTACCTTGTTAAAGCACAGCAGGCTTCTCCTTGTCCCAGCTCATCTGAAAAATGCCTTTTCTTTGGCTCTGCCAGAGGATCCTTGTTGAGGACAGGCCCTGGATGTGCTGCAGTGCCCAACCTGCCTCAGAGGGCACCCACTTACCCAGGGCTGGGAACACCCCTGCAGTGGTACTTACCATAGTGTCGAATTCCACAGTGCCCACTATCCGGGACACCTCATCAAACTCCTCGGGGGACATGGGGAGCAGGTTGTCTGTGGTCTGAAGTCTAGAAGGGTGACTGGAAAGGGGAGGAAGGAAAGGGAAATGTTAACACCTCATGAAAGCCCTGCTGCAGACTTAAGACATTTTATCTTTTGTCTATGACTGAATGACCACTTTATACTTTTGTTTTAGGAAAGTGCACACATCTATACATCTGAAAATGGATGGATTATCAGCAGTTTCTGTCCCCATCCCGGCCCCTTGGGAATGTATGTACTGGGTTCTAGATGTGAGTGGGCCACAGCAAGACTGGAACCTAGGCCACTTCTGCCTGGTTAAGCCTTGGAATGAGCACGTGCAGTGTGCCACCCTGGGATGGCAGTGCCCCATGGCTTACCCTGGACAGAAAAGCACCAGAGAAATGTCTGGGGAGTCCCTCATCCCTACCTTGAGATTTGTATGCAGATAAAGCTGCTCCACAGAGTGTTTTTACATGAAGGCTACATCCATTCAGCCCAAGACAGTGCTGCAGGCCAAATAACTGACAATGACTTTCCAAACCTTTTTCTACCTTTTATGAAATGAAACAACAGAATAAAAGCAAGTGGAGAAAATGTATCTCGATGGTTACTTTGGCCTTTTCTAGGTTGAAAAGAACTGCTTTCCCACTCTTTGCAATTTTTGTTCATTTTATTTACGCTTTTTTCAAAGTACCCATTTTGGGAGAACTTAAATACCTTACATACAACTTTGGTTTTTCTGTTTGGTTTTGGTTTTTGGTTTTTAAAGGCAGTCAAATGCTGGCAGACAGTGACACCAGGATCTCTAATTAGGATCTTTCCAACAAGTCCAACTGTAATGGCGACAGCAATTACAAAGGAAAAGCAAAATACACTTGCCAGGCCCCAGCCAGGGCCAAGGCTGGTGTGAGGTTTGGAACAGAACTCTTCTGTGCTCACTTACACTTCAGACACAGAAATCAACTCAGTCTTGATGTATCCAGTTCCTTTGGGGCCATCAAGTTCCATTGGTTCTGGTGCTAGAAGCAAGCACAGCATGTAACTTTCCATTAGAGAAATTACCAAAGAATATTTTGGGGGATCAAAGTTCTACTGTTTTTCTTGGCAGTTCAGAATCCTACAACTTTTAAGGGGTTGTGACTTCTCTGCCTGGGTCACCTGAAATTCTAGTGGGCATGAAGAAGCAGTTAGAAGAAAAAGGGGGGACTCCTGCTCTGATCCTAGCTAGGAGCTTTCTCTTCCTGAAGTTTTAATCCTCCAAGGTGGCCACGTGTGCTAAGGTCTCACCGGGTTAGCTGATGTTACACATGCAACTGTTAATTCCAAAGCAACTGTCCTAATAAATTAGCGAGATTTCTTATTCTGAAAAACAATTAATTTTGCTGGCATGTTCTAAAACTAGAAAGACCTAACCTGAACTTTTTCAAATGCAATTCAGTGGCAACTGAGAAGCATAAGACTGGTGTCCTAAGACAAGGGCTCCTCTTAATAAAAACCACTAATAACAATAGGCTCTAACAAGTAATTGGGTTAATCTAAATAAAACACTTCACTTCTCATGGATCTGTTTCCTCAATTTTAACATGAGCAGGCTGTCATAAATCAGTTGGCCATAGTTCCTATCCTGTGAAAAAAGTGAGAATGTAACAGATACACAGACCAGAAATAGACTTTCTCAATATCCTTAAAATATGAAATTATATAATCATTTCTTGCTTGTTCTAATAATACATTTCATTCCCACCAAACTGAGTTCTTACTGTGTTTTGAAAGCCTACTTTTCTAATCCAAAAGACAGTGGTGGGTTAACAACAGCAGGCTGGCCCTTGCTGGCAGGATGGCAAGGGTAAATCCTGTTATTAAACCTGGTCTGCACACAACACTCGCCTACCAGGAAAGACGGCGCTGGGCTGTGTCTCAGGAGGGCCCTGGCTGCTTGCTCCCACCTACCTTCCTTTGGCCTGGAGTAGTATTTTCCAAAGGCATGGTCTTTGTCAATATTTGGATACAGATACTTCAGGGGATTCTCTGGAATGTTCTCAGCAGCCATGACTTTGTAATTGCGAATGATATCAGGGAAAGTAACAGCAGAAAGTTCTTTCTTTGTGTAGGGTTCAACCGCATGGAAGTAAGGTTCTAAAAAGGAGAGAAGCTCAGTGAGTGCCACAGAATATCCCACAATGACAGGGAGAAAACCAAAATGTTGCAGAGTATATGGATGTGAGCTCATGAGAACTAATTACAGTCGAGGAATTACCACACATACCATGTAATAATTCCTTTATTACATGTAATAAATTACATGTAATAAATAATTCCTTTATTTCTAAATAAATTACAATCCTGTCCTTAATAGGGAGAAAACAAAGGCAGTCTTTACTCTCAGTAACAATATATTTGTCATTATTTGCCTAGATTATAAATCTGGCTAAAAGAAGTTTGTTAAATTCCTTTAGAAGCCTCCACCTTCAACGTAACGCTTCCCGTAGGCAGACAAGTAACAAATTACCAATTGGGTCTTCTTGGCTCACACCACAGATTAAGTTACTAAAAAATAAGTTCATTTTGTTTTTCTTTTCATATTGAAAAACATGATTTTTATTAAAATAAATGATGATCTACAGAGAAAAACCAACTTTTGAAACAAGAAAAGAACTCATACTCTGCTTTGTTTTTCCTAATCTTTAATGCAATAAGCCACAGCTTAATTCACTCCTGTTCTTATCCCAGACCTGATTCAAAAATTTCTTCTGACTTTATCCAGAATCCCACTTCTGGGTACAGATACTCCAGAAGGTGCTGGCCAGTGCTCTGGGAGTCCTCTCTAGAACTTTTGCTACGCTATATCCTAAATCTGTGTGGCTGGTGCTGCTCTGCTTAAACTTTCCTGGTTGACAAATGTTTTCTTCCTCTTTGGTTTGTAGCTCATCTCTGAGCTGCATCAGGAAATTAACTACCTGGGAAAAAAGAAAACAGGCAGGCTTCAACATCTATTGCCTACACCAGGTTCTGATCTCAGTCCTCATGCTTTTTCATCAGAAGCAAAAATAAACAGAATGAGGAAAGTATTTGATCGTTTGCATCAACACACCAACAACAGGAAAGTCACCGCAATAAATCAGTTTGCCTTCCAGCACTTTAAGCAAACTATAGGTGGCTGTGAAAAGTACTCAGTTTGCCAGTATCATTTTTTCGTCTGTGCTGTTCAGCTTCATGTCCAGAGTTCTGCTTCATGATGCACAGATTTCTGGAGTCTTTTAGCCATGGGCTCATTTGGTCAAAGATAAATCCAATATACAACAGACATAAATTTGCAGCTGGTCTATTTGAAGACAAGGCAGAGGACTGCAGTTCAGCCTGATAGCCTTCGCATCCAATCCCAGCTACTGGTGGAGAAAACCAACAAGGAGGTCTTCTCACAAAGCCTGTCCTTGGGGCTGGGATTGTAGCTCAGCGGTAGAGCGCTTGCCTTGCATGCGTGAGGCCCTGGGTTTGATCCTCAGCACCACATACAAAGCAATAAAATAAAGACATTGTGTCCATCTACAACTGAAAAAAATTAAAAAAAAAAAAAAAAAGAAAAAAAAAGCCTGTCCTCGCCTATGCACTTGACTCTGGAGTTACCCTAAGTGAGTCTGGAACCTGAAGCTGTAGCAAAGGTGATCTCTTCCAAGGAACTGGCTGCAGATGATACTGACTCATATCCTATCTGCTGATAACAAATCTGACTAAAAGGAAGGAACTTAACCTTATCCTTTAAAAGCCATCATTTCAACAAAACATCCCAGGCAGTGAATCACCAATATTCACGGGGGTGAGGGGGAACTAAGTCCCATCTGGGGGGCTCAGTTGGGTAAGTCTGGGCTGATCTGCAGTAGTGAAGAAGGATTTTAGCCATGTGTGGCACCCGTCCCTGTGCTCTAGTGCCCTTCACTCACCTCCTCCGTTCTGGGACCGCTCCACCCATGTGAACGTGATGGCTCCTTCCCGGGAGCTCTCACTGAACCGCAGCAGGAATGTCCCTGGCTGCTGGTCCTTGAGCAGAGCACGTTCTTGCTCCTTGCTAATAAAGCCCATGATACACCTAGATATTGAGGAGATCGATGGTGTCACTTATAGTTCAATCATGATTTTAATTTTCATATTAATGTGACAAACCAAGAAAATGACTGCAACTTGGTAGGAGAATATATGATAAAAATCTATAGACTATTTAAAAATATATCTAATTGAAACTTAAGGAAGCATTTCATTTAAACATGTGTATGCTAAATTAAAAACAACAACAACAACAAAACAACAAGAACATAATACCAGCAGGATGCTACAGATGTTCACTAAATATATGCTAGATTAATAGGCCTTTTGTTGTCATTTGATTTTAAAGGCTAGGAAAATGTCTGAATTTACACATCTTTTATGCTGAAGAGGAAGATGCAGATAATATGTTTTTATATTCTAGCATCTCTGGTCAATTTAAAGCTTTTGTTGAAGTATCAGCTCATCCCGGGAGTTAGTAAGACAAAATCTACCAAGCTGAAAAGTGTTTTCTTTCCTATGGACAGTGTAGCAGGTGATCAAGAAACATTTGTTGAATGTGCAAATGGCACTCAGGTTTGTTTTTTCTCAATTTAGTTTTGCAAATATGTATGCACACATACTAAGGATGGATAAGTTTAATTTTCTGGGTTCCACTCTCAATAAAGCCTTAACAGCTGTAACTATGTGTCACTGTGAGGTGCACACAAATCCTGCCTAATATGGAAGCCCAGCTCAGGCTTTGTCTCAGCCTTCAGTAAGGCAGCATGTACTAAAAACATGTTTCAAAAATGCATCCATCAGGGCCCTTACCCATCATTCCAGAGAGATAGCAGGTGTTTTTTAATGAGTTCTAGGATGTTTTCAATCCAAAGCCAGAAGGAAAAATTTTTATCATTAATATTTTCCTGAAAATATACAAACACATACATTAGGAATCAAGAAATTCAAAACAGTAACTTAGCATTCTCTCTTCCACTGCTGGATTTTAATTTGCAAAGACACCCCAGCTACCAAAGACAGAAGTGTCCAGTGCACAGCAGCAGCAATCCCCTGGTGGGGAATATCTCAGGTCCTCCCCTCTTATTGGTGTTAAGAACTGGACCTCTCCACTTCCCTGGGCTGGGCTCTGCTTCCCTTTCCAAACAGTAGCACACCAGCCAGAGGATGACCTCCAGGGTGACTCAGGGAAACAAAAGCTGCCCTCAAACTAGGGAAGCCCAGTAGAGCGAGTTGGTCAGCACTATCTGGTGAGTCCACTGGGGTCTAACTGCTCCCTCCAGCTGGTCCCTCTGTTTGATGCACTGCAAGGCTCATCAGGTCAGTCAGGCCAAGCTCACGTTTCACATGGACAAGGCCAAAACACTGCTGGGCAGTGGGCTGGTGTGAGGGAACTGAAGACTCATTTCGGATATGAAAGAATGTTATCACTCAGGCAGGTGCTTCCTGTCAGACTCTGGCTTGGAGACTGACCTCCTCCAGCGCTGAAGGAAAGTAAACAACTTGCCCTCAGGGCTCCGTGGGCTCCGTGGGTGAGAGGCAAACATGCCAGAACAAGCAAACAGTTAACCACCACAGTGAGAAATATGAGAACCACCACAGAGATTGAAGAAGAAAGAACACAAAACCCAGCCATACCCACCTTACAAAACCTAGTCCATGGAATAAGACCATCCAGGCTAGCATTAGGACCTAAACAAAAATAAGCTTTGTCAGTAAACAGAAATTGGTCTGGGGGCTGGGGCTATAGCTCAGTGGCAGAGCACTTGCCTAGCATATATGAGGCACTGGGTTTGATCCTTAGTACCACATACAAATAAACGAATAAAATAGAGGCATTCTATACAACTACAAGAGAAAAAAAAAAAAAGAAAAAAATTGGTTCTGGTGCCTTGATCAGACTTGTATTTGCTCTCAAAGAACTAACACCCAACAAAGAAAGACTATATGTACATGGTTGATAGACTCAGAAATATTAATGCTACATTAATTAAGCAATTATCACCTATGCTATGCAAGGACAGAACTAAAACAGTCTAAAACATGAGTAGTTTCATTCATGCCAGGTTGATTTCAATGGCATGAAGGAATTGGTGATGGATTACTGGGCACCATGATCATAAGAGTTTTTAGGGAAAGCAGAAGCATCACAAAGCCTCGCCATCTGCTCCCCCTCTCTCCAGCCTCTTTTATCCCTCCCTCTCTTCTGAAGAGGACAAATCTCTTAAATCCTCCACATTATAGTCCCTTCCGAGCTGACTGTCTTTGGCATTAAAGAAAAGCTCCCTTTGGTCCCTCCCTATTCAGATCACTTCCCACTGCCTCCTGTTATTGCCTCAGTGCAGTCTCCTCTCCAAAGACCCTGTGGCATTTCTGTGGAAGTTCAAACCAAGATCAAGACTACTGAATGTGGTCAACTTGACTTTGATACTTGACTTTACAAGCTTACTTTTAGACATTGTTTACATATCTCCTTTAGTGCTCCTCCAAATAGGACATGGGCTCAGGGACATGGATGTAAATCATAAGCCAAGTGAGAGAAATGAGAGGAAACCTAGGTATTACTAGCAGCTAAGAGCTAATAACACCAAGTTGTTAAAGTTAACCAGGGTACAAGATGGGGTAAGTCCACTGCTTCTCTGAAGAGAAGCACAAATATACCATGACAAGCAGAAAAGATACATTTCTTGACTCTCCACAAATAAGGAAATGGAATATGGTGATTTTATACTTCTTATTAAATAGCAAAAGGAAAGCCCCCATGCTGACAGTGACACAGCTGGGAAGGCACTGTTGAGGGCCATCTGGTTCAAAAGAGCCTACTGGTGGGGTATTCGCAGACGCTGCTGCATAGAAGATAATCTGGATAAGAGTTGTTCAAGAATTTTTAAAGCAGTGGTTCAGATAGTCTCATTCATTGAAAGATCAGGCTTTGAGACTAGTGAATCTTTGATTATTTAGTGTGGAAGACTAATAAACTCATAGACATTAGCCACAGAAAGGGAATTATCTATCATGGTCTAGACTCTGCCAAATCAAGTAAAACTGCTGGTCAAAAGGGTGTGCGCATGTGTACACGGTGACTCCTGCTGCTGGGCCCACCTGACTCAAGGGCCTTGAGTTTATAAGCCTAGGATCTTATTCCTACCATGTCAGGAGCTTTTTCCCCAAGGATAAGACAACCTCATCTTTCTCATTTCAGCCACAAAATAACATAGTTTACATAACCCAAAAACTTTCCCTTCAGATTCCCTGTCAGAAATGTTAATAAGAGGGACAACCCGGAAAAGATTCATTTAACTCTATCATCAGGTCTACATTTCTCCCCAAGGTGAAGTTCCGTTCTCACTTAGCTATCTCAATAAGCTGTAGCTTGAAAAGCCAACAGTTTCAAAAACACTCTTCTACCTTCAACAAAATGGAAAACAAGGAGGACCAAAAGAGTCAATCGAGATATTTGTATGCATTTCAATTTTTTTATATAGACAAAAAGTTTATGTGCTCATACCCAGAAGTTTCTCTCCCAACATGTTCAGCTGGTCTACATTGAGACCTCTCTTGGTGACGGATGAAAACTGCCAACTCAGCACCTCTGAGAGCTGAGCCCAGCGTGCACATGGTGGGTTCAAGAAGAAGGACAGATTCTAGAAGGAAAACACCCAAAATGTAGGGTTGATGAAGATCCTCCAGTCATTAGTGAGGCACTACCACGTAGACCCAGCCCAAAGTTCGGTCTAGTTTATACAAAACACATGCATTTCCAGTCAGGGAAGAGAATTCTCATTATTTGCCAATTCACATACGTGAATTTGTTTATTCATTAAAATTTACTTCTAATTACAGAATAAATACTCCACTTTGTGGTCGTTTAAAGACAAGTCCATGAAAAGAGCAGCAAAAACCGTTAGTCCCTCAACATGCATGTTCCCAACTGAACTCTGTTCTCCCAAAGAGAACAATACCCTGACTTCCTGTTTCAGTTCTCAAACTATAAACAGGTCTCCTCTGTGCCTTGCTTAGTGCATTTTTCCCCCCTTGTTTTGTGATTTTGGGATTTCATTGCTTAAAATGGTGCACAAGTGTAGTGCTTAAGTGCTGTCTGATGTACCTAAGCATAAGGCTGCCATGTGCCTTACGGGAAAACACACGTGTTAAAATAGCTTCCTTTAGGCATGAGTTGTTGTGCTACTGGCTCTAAGGTCCATGTCAACAAATTGTCAGATATATTAGATAAGGTGCCTTTAAACAGAAATGCATATAAACATATTATGCACTGATGGGATGACAAACATGTGACCAGAGGCTTACAGGAAAAAACCTTGTATTTCCCCTAGGAATAATGGTTGAACATTCGCTAAGTAAATGTTCTTGGTGACTTCTAAGAACACGAGCACTTTGAATAAAGAGAGTCAACTGTGAGTGTGCTCGCTGGAAGAATGCAGCATGTTTGCTAGTTGATGGATTCATTTAAAAAACAAAAACAAAGGCAGTAAAGGACCTCTTCCACAATAAAAGTGGTATGATATCACCGATTGCCTGAGCTCTCTAATCACGTGGAGGAAATTATTATTCTCATTTCTAGCACGTGTACGTGCTTTGCTCTCCCAGAATCATTCAAGATCCTTGACAACATCACATAACTTTGTCACTTCTCCCTCCACATCTGGCCATTGGGGACTATTCTGAAGGTGTGGCACCAAGAACGTGGGTGTCTTTGCTTCACCCTTAGTACAACAGCAAATGTGCTTTCCATACCCTGGGTTCTGCCACCAGCATGTTATACCACAGGATGGAAGCCCAACCACTGGGGAGCTGGCTGACGTTGGAGATCACCACAACAGGCAGTGAGGTCGTCTAGAAGTTGATTAAAAAAAAAAGAGAGAGACCTTGAAACCATCTGAATCATAGATCTATCGCCTTCCAACAACAGCTTAAGCAAATGGTTATTTGTAATTTTACATACATTTTATATTTGAAAATTTTAAATGTGAGGTTATATTCTTTTGTTCACAGTTTATCTTTGATACAATTTTCAGTTAAGATATAAGTTCCTGGCTGAGGTTGTGGCTCAGTGGTAGAGCACTTGCCTTGCATGTGTGAGGCACTGGGTTTGAGTCTCAGCACCACATATAAATAAATAAAATAAAGATCCATTGACAACTAAAAAAATATATATATATGTATATTTAAAAAAAGATATAAGTTCCAAGACAATATAAAAAAGTTAACAATGGCTATCTCAATTGGAATATTTAGCTTACAGAATTTGAAGGCTAATTCAATTCTCTAGCTTCCTGTATCATTAAGTTAATGTCAGGATAGTATTAGCTGAAAAAAATCATCATTTTTAATGATTAGGGAAATATCTATAAAACAAAAATTTAGAAATAAGAACTCATGTACTAACTAGTTAGAAGTAAAAGTTTTCTACCTTGGGATCCTGAAAGTCTTACCTCAAGGTCAACTACCAGGCCAGGCTGGCACAATTGGGTTTCAAAACTAAGGGAATGAAGCTCTTCAGTAACAACAAGAGGACCCTTAGGAGAGGAAAAAAAGAGAGAGAGAATGTAACTATTCAGTTACTGATCCTACAACTTCCAAAACTGAATAAACACCAGGTATAGTGGTGCACACCTGTGATCCCAGCAGCTCAGGAGGCTGAGGCAGGAGGATCACATGTTCAAAGCTAGCCTCAGCAATTCAGTGAGGCCCTGAGAAATTCAGTGAGACACAGTCTCACAATAAAAAATAAGAAGGGCTGAGGATGTGGCTCAGTGGTTAAGCACCCCTAGGTTCAATCCCACCATTACAAAAAAAAAAGAATAAACAGGTTGCAAAGGTGCTAGACCCAATCAGCTATAACTCAGAAGGCTCCAATATTCAATAACTTAAAGCAGATTTAATTTTTCCAAGCCTCTCAGTGTTCTCTCACGATAAAATGTCTCAAATTATGGCAAGGGATATCAATTCAGAGAAAGAAACATCAGTGGGCAAAAGCAACTTCTTATGGGTTTATTCATGACTTAGGCTATGGGGTTGCACCCTCATGAGGTGCAGAAAAAGAGCTCACTTTCCAGGCCAATTCCCACTGAGCATGGCAGGTCACAAAGTGCTTTGGTATGGGTAGGAACAGATGGTTTTCAAAGCACCTTCACACACATTATGTAACATAAGCATCACGGCAACTTAGAACTAGGGAGCACAGCTGCTGGACCCAGCAGGTCACAGAGAGCTTCAGTGCAAACTGGGGCTTGAAGGTGTCTGTGCTGCACAGGCCAGCATGTGTCTCATTGTTCCAGCGACCTCCACTGGTTGTGATGTGGAAGGACAAAAACTATTCCAAGCCAAAATGACTCCAGACATTGTCCTTTGTCCATAGATCATTTCTGAATGCATTACAAACACAACTCCTCGAGGATCAGGTTACATGTAGGGGACACAATGGCAGAAGAACCCTCTCAACACCTAGTCTTGGGCAGGCGGTCACAAACTGGCCTCTCGCTCCTGCGGACAGTAGTTCTATGCAACTGAGCTAAATCCTGCAAACTTCCTGTACCTCCCTTTCCTCAAGATTTGAAGATGTGAAGAATACCGAAGCCCACCACGCTCCCTCCAGTGGGCTGCCTGTGTGGGCCCAATGAGGTCATGAGCAAAATTCTTTGACAATCTTTATAAAGCATGAATGGAGAAGGCCCCATTATCACAGATACACCCAATGCCCTTCCCTGCCTGGCCACCAGAGGCACAGACCCACCCTCCCTGGAAGACCTGCCTGGTCAGAGCCCATACAACCCAGAGACCCTCACCTCGTTAGTTCTGTTGCCGGCATTTTTCTGTTCTTTCAGTTGCTATAAAACAAGAAACATCATAGTAAACCACATGTTCACCATCCAAGTTCATGTCTTCATTTACAAATCAGATGAAAGTGGGCAGTACCCATTTAAAACAGCCAGCTGAAGGACTAGAAAGAGGGAAAGACATTATCTCTAGAACGCAGAACAAGAGGCAAAATGGCCCTTGTCTGCAAACTGCATCCTGCCCCTTACCCTGAGTAACAATTCCCCAAGTGTCCTCATTAGCTGTTTTATGGTCCCCCAGGCTTTGGGGACAGATCCTTCTCCTCTTCCCCTCAGCATAGACTTCTACCTAGACCCCAGCAATGCCAGGCCCAACTAAAACTGCCCTCAAGCAGATTTCAACCCTGAGTTTCCAGAGAGCAATGTGGGGCTAAAGGGCAGCTCTGACACCCTCATGCTCCCCAGGAGATTAAGGACCTCATCCAGTGTGTAGGTCCCTAGCTATGATGCTGCTGACTCACAAAATGGTCGCTAATGGAAAAGGTGCCTCCACCCTCCCTTTAGGCTCAGCACACACCAAGTGCCTCAGAACACTTGGTGGCCCCTCTTTTCACTGATGCAGAAAAAAGACAACACCCACTTAAAACAGCCCCTGAATTTCTATTGCCAGGCTGGTGAAGGGGGCCTCTTTGGGAGACAAAGTGGAGGAGTCAGGCTATTGGGGACTAGAGAGTGGGAAAAGGAACAGTCAGGATGTAGGAGCTGCAACCCTGAGGGAACTGCAGGGGTCCACAATGACTAGTCACAGATCTTGGAACCACAAGAGCAACTCTAACTTACGTGCACATGGGTTTATGAAATATTTCAACTGAGACTGCTGCAGCCTAAAGGAGAGTTTCTGAGAAAGAGGGGTGGAAAGCAGAGTGAGGGTGAACAACCCTGGACCAAGAGGACAAAGCAGGATGCCCCAAGTGCTGGTGATGAGAAGCCATCACTGCTAAGTGTCACCGAGTGCCACTCCAACGTCAGAAGTGCTAATAAACCAGACAGTATCGAGAGGGGAAGCCTGCAGGTCTCCCTACCAGGTGTCGAAATTCAGCTGCCAGACTTCCATTGGTGGATTCCTCCATGTTCATCACTTTCGTGTGTGTCCCCAAAATGTTGAACTTCCGAAATCTGTGCAATTCAGGAGAGAAATACTTAAAAGGCTTCAAACTATTAGACACAAACAAACAAGAGAAAAAACTACAGTACAAAATATATCACATACCCTTTTACTGTATTTCTCTCATTCACATCTCTGGAAAAAAAAAGGTAGATATACATAAAAATGACACATGAGCATTTAAAACCTGAAATAGGCTTTAAAAGAAATATAGACGTCTGTATATAAGTAAAAATAAAATTCATGTTCACGGGTTTGCTGCCCTGTTGATTCACTTACTCCTTTCCTCCATCTGGGCAAAGAAACCATCTGAGTCTCACGTTTCTCATTTGTCCAACAAGCTAACTGCACCAGCCTTAGGGGACGCTATGAGGATCCGAGGGGTGAAAATGTAAGCCGAGTCTGTGCTCCCCACGTGCTCAGCGTTGGAGTTCCAGCAGACACACCGCTCTGCTGCAGCAGAATCCTGAGGACCTTCCAAGGTGACTGTTTAATCTATATTTTTATTCTCTGTTATCCTCAGTGCTCTTGTGAAAGTACCAGAATAGTCAATTATTTGGGGAAATAGGTACATTTAAGTTTGAAGTTTGAAGTTAAAATCTTGAAAGATCTTGCATCTCAGTGAAATTCAGTGAACGTTTTGGTAGGCTACGGTTGGATGTGGTTGTCCCTAAGAGCTTCCTGTATGGGAGACCTGGCGCCCGGGGTGGCGATGTTCAGAGGTGAGGCTCAGTGACAGGTGATTAGGGCACTGGGGCGCTGTCCTCAGAAGCCATCAAGGCTTGCCTTGTAGGAGCAGGCTGGGTCTTGTGACACTGCACTGGTTATTCCACGAGCAGGTTGTTATGAAGCCCAGTTGGCCTTCTCACCTTGCTCTCTTGCTTCCTCTCTCACCGTGTGATTCTCACCTGCCTGCCATGGGGCACCACCCTCCACACTGTGCCACAGCATGAGGCCTTGGCCGGAGGCTGTCACCTGATCTTGAAATTCGCAGCCTCTGGAACTGTGAGCTAAATAAACCTATTTTCTTTATAAAGTACTAGGTTTCAAATACTTTCAAGGACTTTCTAACAACCTAAAAAGGACTGTCATGTTCGGGCCAAATAATGTATGTTAGCAGCACAGGTGTAAATTAGAAATCACTAGCTCACTCACAGGAGTTAGCTGCCCTTCCTTTCCTATCTCAGCTAGAACGTCAGTGTTTTTGTGAATAATAATTGTACAAAAGGGACCTATTTTTCCCTGTTTGGGAAATAAAAAGGAATTTAAAATAAAAATAACATGCGATTCAAAGCTGCCTTGTCAAAAGAAGAAGAAAAAAAAGAGCTGGAACAGATTAAGAAGACAAAGGGGCACAAACAAGCTGAAAGAAGAACTGAGTGAAAGCAGTGTGGTAGGCTGTCCTTGAGAAGTACTTCCCATCCCTTGCACCTCAGCTGGCCTGGACTTGCTTCTAATGACAGAGTGGATGGGAGTGACACTGTACAAGTTCAAGACTAGCCTCCACTGTCTGGAAGAACACTGTCATCATATGACAAGCTGAGGCTAGCCTCTCAGAGACACATGAAGGAGGATTCTGTTACTCCAGTTGAGACCCTAGATATATAAAAAGGCCACGCTAGACTAGTCTTCTCCAGCCAAGCTAGCCCACACCAGAAGGACCAGCTACAACTCACAGGATATGAGAAACAGTAGGTTCTTGGGCGTTGAGTCACTAAGTTTTACGGGTGGTTTGTTCTGTAGCAAAAGCTAACTGGCTTACAGAGAGATTGAAAACAATGGCTGCACAAAGGGAAGAAAAAGGCACAGGCTGTACACACGGAAGACGACTCCCACAGGAGGGCTGAAAAGCAACGAACCAGAGGAAAATGATCTGAATTCTCATAAACTGGAAACATACTAAACCAGCAGATAACACATGTTAATGAAAGCATTAAATACATCTCAGGGGAGACAACCTGTCCCTAAGGTAAGTGGTGAGGTCACTACTAGTCTAGGTCTAAGGTCTAAGGGTAAAGTGGGATGGGCTGCTCCATCTGGATCCCCATGAGAGATGCTGCCCACTCTTGGGTCCCCGCTACCCAGAAGACAAAAGGGTGAATGCAGAAGGTTCCACATAAGCCGCCCAATGCCTGTAACCTCACTGTAGAAATAGCCTCCCAACTGGCCAGAGTCACACAGCTGGATCTTCAGCTGTGTTTGATCAGGGGCCATCAATTTAAATCTACTGGGATCATTTGTAACAGCTCTGGTGGATCTGACTAGGATCCTCTGCTCACAGGCAGCACAGTCAGGACCCTGGGCTCAGTCCTAGGTCCCCAGAGAGGTAGCAAACTTCCTCCCAGTGCAGAGAGGTTGAGCAGTTGGTGAGTCAGCTCATGTAATGGAGGAGTCCATATTTCGTTAATAAAAATCATCATTTCAGCTGGGCGCAGTGGTGCACATCTATAATCCCAGCAGCTCAGAAGGCTGAGGCAGGAGGATCGCAAGTTCAAAGCCAGCCTCAGCAAAAGTGAGGCACTAAGCAACTTAGTGAGACTCTGTCTCTAAATAAAATACAAAATAGGGCTGGGGATGTGGCTCAGTGGTCAAGTGCCTCTGAGTTCAATCCCTGGTACCTCTCCCACCAAAATCAGCATTTCAATAGTACATGTATCTTAGATAATACTGAAGATATCTTACTTGTCAAATAAGACTTTGACTTTCAAATTATAATTCAGCTCTTGTAATTTCACCAACAGTCTGGAAAGAAAAATAAAAGTCATTATTTAAATAAAATTATCTATTACAGTTTATTGATTATGCCAATTCTTCATCTATGCACATTTATATAAAATATTCCCCCTACAAAAACTTTGTAAAGTTTTGGGTCTTTACAAACAATGAAACTAACATGCTTGTGTATCTACTCGAATTTTTTCTAAGTGCATTTTTAGGGTCAATTCCTAGCTGTAAAATTTCTGGAAGCAAAATTGGTAATATTAAATTCGGATGGAACATAGCACCGATTTTACATTCCCACCGAAGTGAGTGAGTGTAGCTGCTTCTTTAAACAATCTTACCAAAACCGGGCTCATCAAAATTTGTACTCTGAAGCCTGGGGCTGTAGCTCAGTGGTAGAGCACTTGCCTGGCATGCATGAGGCAATGGGTTCGATCCTCAGCACCACATATAAATAATAAATGAATAAAATAAAGATCCATCAACAACTAAAAAAAAAATTTTTTAAAAATTGTACTCTGGGCCAATCTATATGGTGAAAACAGTGAATGTTACTCTATAAAACTTTTATCTAATTTTCTGCCCTCTTGGGAGAAAATAAAAACTATCACTTATAATCAGAAAAATGAGGGTCATGCTCTATCACTCCAGGGAGGTATGAAAAGAAGGAAAGCAGGAGATGGGGCTGAGATTGCTCCATTAGCTGGGGAAGGTGGGGAAAATCCACAGGTCTCTGGTCAATTCCATTCAGTGGAGCGGGGGAAAGGATCAGAGGTCCACTATTCCTGCCAGCTATGAGTTGTGGATTCCACAGGTGCTTGTCTGTGCTACAGGCAGGGAAGCAGAACCTGTGGACTTGAATCAACAACACCCCATAAACAAGGCCCAGGGTCAACCGTGAAGGCAAGCCCAGCTCATCTCTAGAGGAAAGAGTAATGAATACAGCCATCCACCAGAGCAGAGCAAAGCTGCATGTTCTCACCCGGAACAGGTCTACCATTATTAACAAGGAGAAAAGCAGCTACAAAACACCACCTATGCAGAAGCCAAATAAAATACTGTATGTCACAAATTTTATGTATTTGTGTGCCTATGTATGTATCTGCACGGATTTACATAATTATGTAAGACAAAATTATGGAAGGATGGACACAAAGCTCGGTACTGTGGTGGTCCACAGACTTAGATCACAGATCACTTTGGGAAATTGATAAAAGCTATGAACTCACATAATAATGTACATAATAATTTATGTTTGCACATACTACTTCAGTTTCAGGGGTTCACAAAGCTCAGGTTATGAACTTCTTCTGCTCAAGGGGTTGAGGCGGGGGGATCTTTCTCACTCTATCATATGCACTTCTGCAATTCTGCATTCCTTTTTACTGTGAACATGCACTACATTTACAACTGGAAAAAACCCCAGATGTGTATGTACATGCATATAAATTGGCTATGTTTTTATTCTAAGTATAATGGACAGAATCTTGGATATTCTAAGAATTCATATTAAAACACCTACCAAAACCTTGTTTTCCCTAAAGTACCCTATTCAACCATTATGTAAAAAAAAATTAGGGGTGCAAACTACAGGATGGACAGCATATGGAAGTACATCTTTATTACCTCAACTTCACAGTGAACTGGACTCCAGTCTTCAAGACCAGCGGCCTCTGAGGATGAGTCGGCATGCATGGCTGTCTCTCCACCACAAATGAGCTGTAAATACCCAAAAAAGAAAAGAAACCAGAAAAGTACAGACTAATTAGTAGGTCCATCAAGGTTGAGGCAGTAAAAAATAAATGATTTTCCTTAAAAAGAAAATAGAAAACATAACCTAAAAAATAGTCTGAAGGAATCTGACTAATTGTATGAACAAAATAATCTTCCTTGGTAGAGAAATCCCAAAATCTAACTTATGCTAAAAAAAAACTGAGCATGCCTGTAATCCCAGTGGCTTGGGAGGCTGAGGCAGGAGGACCACAAGGTCAAGGCCAACTTCAGTAACTTAGCATGGCCCTAAGCAACTTAATGAGACCTTGCCTCAAAATAAAAAATAAAAAAGGCTGGGGATGTGGCTCAGTGGTTCTGGGTTCAATCTCCAGTACAAAACAAACAAACAAACAAACAAATAATAGAATAATTGTAAGGACTTATGACACTATCCAACAGTGAAAAGTCCAAAATCATTTCTGTTCATTTATAAATTGGCATTAAGAATCAATATTTGCACTAAAAAACCCAAATGTCCTTAATTTCTTCAAAATTCAGGATGCAGACATTTCTATTTGGACCTTTGCCACAGGGAACCAAAAACATTTGCAATGACAAATTAGCGTGGGGGGAAAAAAACCACTTGGAATAGGAACTCTACTCTTTTGCTTAGTCTGGAAAAACCCTACTCTTTACAAGGCACTGTGCTAGGCCCATGGGGGGAAAGGGGTGACAAAGAACCTTCCATTTTCCAACAAAGGTAAAAGAAATACATAAGCAATTTTCTAATAAAAGGTAGAACAAGGGAGAAAAGAGAATGAACTGGGTAGGTCTGGAAGGGAGAGAACATCTACTTGGGAACTCTGGGAAGGTTTAATGATGAAGCACAAACTAAAACCTTCAGGGTGATACAATGAGGGCAGTAGGTATGGCAAGAAGGCTTGAGGTAAAGGAAATAGAGCCACAGAGAAGAACTGTACAGCGTGGGCCCAGGAAATGGCAAGATGGCACCTGCCTGGAAATGGGGTATGTGAAGAAGCTGAGAGGTTCAGTCAGCAGGTCCAGACTGTGGAAGTGGGCTAGGAACGTTCAGCTGTGGTTCTCCACTTGTTAGGTGACGAGGCTGGAGCTCTGCCCTGGAACACCCCTGGGTCTCAGAGTCTAGGCTACAAGGACTAGAAAAGGGGCCTGGTTGGGAGGCTACTATGTAAGGGACCAGAAAAAAGGATTTGAGAACCTGAAACATGAGGAGGCCAAGGTACGGGGAGGAGAGGATGAACACCAAGACATGCAAAGTCTTGGCACAGAGTGGCTAAAGGGCAGTAAAAAGTAAGGGTGCTATGGCCTCCAGCCTAGGAAGACTGGAGGACCACTAGCATAAGCAAGGAATTCAGGAAGTCAACTTTCATTAAGAAATGTGGCTAGCCTATTAAATATTAAACCCTTCTAAATTATCTGAGTTGCTATGAAAATGTTCCTCTGGATAAATCAACTGCAGTAAGTGCAAAGAAATCCCCCTGGAGTTACCTCTGAATGAGCTGCTGGAAGAGGCTGAAAGTGCGGTCCCATAACACCTGTTTGTTTTTTGTGATAGGGTCATGATCGTAGGTGTACTTCTGCTCCAGTTCCTCCAGCTTTTTCAGCTGCTGACGAACCTGCTGCAGGCTCTCTGCGACTATGGTGAACCTGGGAAGGTATAAGACACAGGTGTCTCAATGAACAACAGTCCCAAAACAGCCTGGATTGAAGAGAATCATGGAAATCCACGAGCCATCCAGGCAACACACATTACCCAAGTTGTGGACTCTACATTCCAGGGAGAAATGAGGGGTGGCGGGGGTGGGGGTGGGGGTGAGGCTTATGTTATCATTAGGAGCTTGGTTATTTTGGAGGAAAAAAAAATTTACAGACAATGAATGATTATGGCCTGGATCAAAAGTTTCTGCACACTCCTGAGACCTACACTAGCATGGAGAGAAGGGTAGGGCAGAGCTTCCAGGTGATCTGTGACTTCAAGGAACCCTAACAGTATCTTGGATTTAAAGAGGGCAGAGCAAAGAGAAAGGCAGAGGCAGGGGATGCCTTCAGATGGTACGAGACACGGAGGCTCCACTGAAAGTTCTGCACCAAGACAGCGACCATGAACAACTGGTGCCTTGGTGAAACCTGTTAGAGTCACCATGCAAAAGGGAGAGGGGGAAATGTAAAGATTAGACGACCAGGGAGAAGATGAATTTAAGCCACTCAACAAGGCTTTATTGGAATACACGCCCTGGGGCCAAATTCCCCGTCCATCAGGAGAAATGGCGCTGGAGCTTCAGTGCACAAAGAATTTCAAGAAAACCCGGTCAGGAAGGGGAGGAATTGGGGGCAGGAAGAGAAGGCCAGAGTCCTTCCTGGATAGGTCAGGAAAACCCGCTGATTGACAGGAGGCGTGTCTACTGATGTCCTCAGCATCTGGCTAGCAAGCAGCTCTTGCAGCTGCTGACCAGTCCCCCTGATTGAACATCCTGGACCCTGATCAGACCTAACAGGAAACAGTCTGGAAGCTGTGGGACCACACATAGAGGGGTGGGAGGGCTGTGGTTGTGGGGGTGTAAAGAACAAAGACTGCTGTTTCACTCAAGCTAGAGGAGAAAGCAATATGCTCAATCTAGACTCTAAAATCAGAAGGCAGTGAGAAAACCTAGAGATGGCTTTTATATTCTCCTTCCTTAGAATCAGTGCTAATGGGGACACAGCCCCTGAGCCCAGGTGTGGAAGGGCTATTTTATTTGCCTGGAGAATGACCAAAGAAATCTTTTGAAAACATCTTCCCACTGAAGAATATTAACTTCACTTGGCGGTTTCACTTCTTGAATCCAGTTCCAAGTACTGAGAACCATCCTCCACCATGAAATGTAAATGCGGGGTGGCGGCTGGGTGAGTTCCCAAGGAGATGCTGTTCAGCATCTTCCAGTCCCCGTCTGGTCCCAGCCACGGCACACAGGAAACAACCCTGCACCTGGGAACACTGGAGGGTATTCCTGTTGCTGGAAGAAGTGCCTATGGCCTCTAGTGACCACAAGGAAGCTCGACACCCCAGCACCTCCCTGACCACCTGGAAGGCTCAGGGGATCAGTATCTGGGATTCCCATCCACCTGGGATGGGAAGCTCTGCTGTAGTCCACAAGAAATTCAGGATATGTACAGGCAATTAATTCACAGAATAAAAATAAATGGCTGCATATTAATTGTGATTTTTAAAAAAATAAAATCAGCAGTGCAATCTCATGAAAATAACCTCAGTAGGTCTCTGGTCTTTAGGTGTTTGGCAATTGTCTCAGGCCACCATCCTTTGAGGTTCACTCTGAGACCTCACCTCTTCCATTACTTCTGCCCCACCCCAAATTCAGCTCTTGGGCCCACCCCTGGACACTGTCACATGCCAGTGGCATCCCAATTAGCCTTTCTTTCTCTATTCTCTAGGCTGCTGCCAGACTGACCTTTCTAAATAAAAAAATCAGAGAAATGTACCTCCTGTTTAGCCAAAAGCCTGCCTTTGCCTTAAGTGCTCCCTGGGTAAAGTCCCTCATTCCCAGCTTGGAGCTAAGAACCTCCATGTCCAGGCTGAAGCACCTTTTGTCTCTGTCTCCCTGGTACTCTCCAGCCATCCAGTGTGCTGACCTTCGAGTCCTCGCCTCTGTGTCTCTGCCCACCTCCTTTCTTTGCTGGGAAGAACTTCTCCCATTCAGAAAGCCAGAGCAGACCACCTCCTCTGCCCTCCTTTTGCTAGAGTACATGGAACCCTTCACTGTTTAGAATTACTCCCACATCTGTCTTTCCTCCACACTGGGAACTGAAGGGCAAAACCCAAGAATCAATCCTCGTGTGCCCAGATCCCAGCACAGAGCCAGCATTTCATAAGTATTTACCAGATGGACAACTGAGTGGGTGGTCCATGACAAACTATTTCATGTAAGCCTAGAAGATGATTCAAGATGTTTTATTTTTAATAAGACATCAGGACTCAAGTTGTTACATGTGTTACGTTAACAACCACGTCATTGGGGTTTTGGTGCAGTCCAATGATACATCCCGTAGTCCAAGAATGCTCCAAACCAAATAGACATGGCTGACCGTGGTGACAGTCACATATAACACTGTACTTTCCAAGAGTGTCCAGGGTAAGAAGAAGCTGGACTATGTCAAACTCTAAACCAAAGTTTTGACAGGGCCCATTCAATTAACAGCTCCAAGGTGCTCTTTACAAGTTTCTGTGGTCAGCCAGTCAGCTGCCAGTGTTCCATGCTGGAGACTCACCAGTTCTGCAGCTGATCGAGGCAAGCGTTGGGCGGTCCCCCAATACAGGCACTCTGCTGTCTCCGTTTCCACTCCACTAGCTCATCGTTAATCAAGGCATTCTGGGTAAGTTCAGTGATGTTCAGGAGCTCTCGAATTTTGTGAACTATTTCCTAAAGGGAGAGGAAGAAACCAGGTGAAATAAATTCATTTCGAATCACTGAATTTTAAAAGATTTTCTCCAAAGCAAAGCAAATATTCTTTCCTTCTCAACTGAGGCTCTAAGCCAAGTGGTTATAAAAATAATTTTTCCTCCATTCTAAACTTCCAGTCCATTATTTACAGCCTGTGACAAAAGCAACGTGCTGTTCTGAAAAGCAAGCACTACCTTTCTCTTATTGTCAAGCATTAAAAACATCTTCTGGAGAGAGAGCTCTTCCTGTTTCTGGTCATTCTTTGCTGCACCATTGGTTTCGTGTTCTGTGAATTGAGAGACAGGGGACAAATACATATGTGTAAGATGATAAAAACTAAAGCCAACCGTCATACAGATTTAGGAGAAATATGATATCAACTCAAAGTCTGGTCTTCAGTTTTTATTGAAAAAACAAGAAAAAAATGCCCTAATGTGTAACACTGGGCACATTGAAACAAAATACTAGTTTTCAATGACTCATGCAAATTGGAAATAGTGCTACTTCTCATATCACTGTCAGAATATTAAGTATAAAAGAAAAAATTCAAAACTTCAGATAAAAAATGTGTATGAAATAAATCTATGGCTTGGAAAGAGAAGTAGACAACTAGTAGTTAAGGTTTCTTTCTCTCATACTGTTTACCCAAATCATACTGATAATCTCTCCCTGGTAACCAAATGTTTACTAGGCAAGGATAAAAGTGGTACTCTACATGTTCTGTACAATGCACATTCTGGGGTTATTTTTAGTTGCCACTACTGTCACAAATAAACAGGAACAACAAAATAGATTGAAATTGCTTTAAAACACGAGGAAAATGCATGGAGCTGAAATATTTGAAGCAACTTTAGGTATTGGTGCAGGGAAATGTTACACATCTACCAGTCTACATCATTCAGTGGGCTAGGCACAATAAACAATAAGGTGAGTTACACATGGTCAGTGGTTATGCACTGCGAGTGAATTTGCCACCCACTCTGGGGATATTCAGCAATGTCTGGGGACAGTTTGGGCTGTCACCACTGGGGGCTGAAAGGTAGTGCTGCTGGCATCTAGTGAGCAGAAGTCAGGGATGCTACTGAAAGCCTCAGGACAAATAATTATATGGCCTGAAATGTGAGGGTCTGGGTTATCAAGAAGCCAAAATTAGTAACTCAGAGTTAGAAAATGCTTGGCAAACATAAAGGAGTGATTGCCTTTGTTATCTGGTATAGATAGAAAGGAACAGAGCCCAGGGGCACTAGTTTCATGGTTAACGCTTACCTCTATTCTGCAAAGTTTTGCATTTAAAGTCATATTCATCTTGTAAATCTTCTAGAGTCTTGATTTCATGCTCTATAGACTGCAGATAAAAATATGAACCAGTTTTCCACTGATTGATTATCAGATTCCAAAGACTTCGGGAAACAGATTATTGCTTCTACAGAATCCAGAAAGACATAGTAATAATATAGCTCCCTTCAAGATAAATGAGCCTTGTGAAGCTCTAACTACATAGGTGAAATATTATCATTCTCACTGATAAGAAGGTAGTAACATTAAAAAAATAATAAAATATGTAACAATTTTCAAATTGTCATCACCTGGTTCAGGGCATAAATTTTGATTATGATGATTTCTGAGACAACCTCTAAGGTGTGACTTCATCATGAAGCACCCAGCAGGACAAAGCAAGCTCAAGGAAAATCTTCTCAGACCTTACAAATGAGGAGGGTGACCATGCACATCTGTTTAATTGGGACAGTCCTGGTTAAACACCTGCTGTCAAGGTGTAATTATTAACAGAGGATCTAACTCAGACACATCTGAATTCGGACAAGAAACTGTACATGCGCTCTACAAATAAGCTCCATTTCTTTTGTGTTTGGTCATATTTGCACACATCCTTCTCTGGATTTCCCTAGCTGTTTCCAGACCAAGCTTGCTTGGTTTCTGCGGTAATGTTGTGTTCCCCTAGGAGACTGCAGGACACCACTGCTTCAGAGTCTGGGGTTGGGGAAAAGCGCTGTCTAAAGCACATGAGTTCAGGCCATGCTGTTGTTACTCAGAGACCCAGGGCAGGACTGGACTTCTCACTGGAAGGCCTTTCCACAGACACAGGCCTCATGTGAAGTAGAGCTCGTCAACCTTTCCCCAGGTAACCTCAGTGGAGAGGAATGAACACAAGCCAAGAAGGGGGCAAGGCAGCCCTCTGCTTCCATATGCTATCCTTTAAGTTTTACCTTAAAATTGCTGCTGATTATGTTACTCTAATCAGAAATGTACCAAAATTTCTTTCAATGCCACGTTTTTTGGTTCCTCCTCCAAGTCTTAGAATAAAAATATGTGCTTTAAAAAAAAAAAAAAAAGGTGCTTGAGGAAGATAGGCCGTGTTTATTCTAAGGCTCTGTGTAACTCCCAGAACACCCTGATTTGAGAAGTGTGCATGGTGAAGACTGTTTAGAGCAGCAGTTTATTGCATAATGGGGCAAAGTCAACATTTACTGTGTGATCATGAAGGAAGAAAATCAAACTGGATGTTTGGAAGTTATGGCAGGACTATAAAAAGTCTAGCTGTTCACTGGTTTTTACTGATTTGTTTGCTTCTGGTTTAAACCTTTAGCAAAAAATTTCTTCTCAACTACTTAAAAGATTCATTTCTAGGTTTACACTCAGGGCAACTGAAATCATTTTCCGCTATAAACAGTTACAGAATAAATGCATGTTTTCACTCCCTACTCACCATAACTTGGTCCTTCACATTTCTGACTTTGTTGTCAAGCTCCTTCTGTTTGTCTAGCATCACAGCATTCTGAATATTCCCTGCCTGAGCCTGTAATGAGAAATGCATGGTTAACAGTCATCATCTTCTGATGGATTTACTCACTGGGTACACTCCAAAGTCAAGTTCACACCTCAAGCCCCACCTATCTCCCAGACCTTCCAAAACTTACTACAAGTTTCCCACATGTGTGTCAATAAGAAACAGCTCAGTTTCTGAGGCCCTGGAAAATGTTGGCAAACTGTTAACAAGGCTACAGAAAGTCTAGGCTCCGTTCTTGACTAAAATAAATAGTATTTTTAGGAGTTTCCATCAATTTTTACACTTGAATGGTATCACACAGGCATTACTTCAAATTCTGTACATAAAGTCATTTTCCCGTATAAACAGTTACCTCATGTTACTTCATATACATAATTCTGTACATAAAATTACTTGTATTAATCCTGTTATTATTTATCTTAAAGCCTTGTGATTCAAAATTTGATTCCCAGACCAGCAGCATCTTATCATCTTGAGAGCTTTTAGAAATGCATAAACTGATTGCTAAACCAGAAACCCATTTTAACATCATCCCAGATAATTCAGAGGTATATTGAAATTGAAAAGTGTTTCCATTAAGGACTTCAACGAAAATCTGCTATTACAAAGCCAATGGATATAAATCCAGACTTGCCTGGGAGTCTTCAGTCTACCAGATCAGACATAAGTGTCTGTTTATCAGGTGTACCCTGTCAGCATGTGCTCACTAGGTACTAAGTAAATGTTAGCCAACCTTCTAGGCCCAGGTGTTAAGTGGTAAACAGGACAGCCCCTATTTTCATAAAGATTAGATTCTAGAAAGATGTTACTTTTGTTTAAAGGCCTCACACAGCAAAAACTGTGCCTATCAACCTTTCTTACAGTGTCCTTCACAGCATATTCTATGTGGGAGTTTTTATGTATTCAAATTGGTCAGTCTATTCTTTCCTTAATACCTAGATTGCTCTATTAGTGACCCTGTAGTAGAAAGTCTTTCCCTAGTGAAAGAATATTAAGGAGTCTATCCATTTTTTCCCCCAAGCACTTGCATAGTTTCATATTTTACTTTAATTTTTTAATTTTATATTTGGCATTTAAAAAAATTATCTTCTTTTAGTTGATACATAAAAATACAAAAACTGTACATAATAATGTGACGATTCAACATACATATACATTGTATAATGTTTAAATCGGAGGGGATAAACATGTCTCTTCAATCATGAGTCATTTCTTCATGGTGAAAACATTAATATCCTTTCTTCTAGCTTTCTGAAGTATGCAGCACATAATTGTTATCTATAGTCAGCCTACTGTGTAATATCACAGCACAGCTTTTATTTCTTTTTTTTAGATCTCTGAAATATTTGACGCTTGTTCCTATGTTCCATGTAAAGTACAGATCCAAGTTTAACTTTTGGCAACTGGCTGTCTTAACTACATTTAGTAGAAAATCCCCATTTTCCCCAGGGCTTTGAGCTGCTATCTTTATGTATAAACTTCCGTATGCATCTGGATTTATTTCTAGATTTTTCTTTTCCTTCTCATTGATCTATCTATAAGCCTGAGCCTCTAAACCACATTTAATTATAGAAAATTTATAGTCTGACAGGGCTGGCCCCATTTCATTGCTGTACTTTTTCAGGAGTTTCCTTGCTATTCATGCATGTGTATTTTTCATATGAATTTCAGAATTCATCATATGTACAGCTTCAGGAAACAACTTTCTGCTATTCTTATTGATATCACAAAATTAATTGAGTTAACTCAAGGAGTGCTCATATTTTTTGATGTTTTTAATTCTTATGCTTCTAGTGGTTTTCTCTTATCTAATTACATTGGCCAATATCACCAATATAATGTTAAATAGCAAAATAGTGGACACTGTTGTCATGTGTTTCTAACTTACTTCAGCATCTATGAAGAGAAGCAAATGCTTTTTTCTCCTTGTATCTATTAACATAGTTAATTACAATGGATTTCCCAAGTAGGGGCTACCCTGGTAGCATACAGTAAATCCACTTGGTCATGATGCATTATTTCTTAATGTAGCATTTAATTTTGATCCCTGAGATTTTATTTAGGACTTACATTGATATTTATAAGTAAACTTGGTCTATAACTTTGTTTTTTCATTCTGCTTTTAGCAAGTTTAGGTATTCTCTCCTCATCATAAGTTTTTCATTATTTGACATACTCTGGAATAGCAGAAATTTGAAGCAGTTGAATGGTATCAATTGTAAAGTGTATTAGAAATGTAAGAAAATGACTGGTATCCTCAGTCCCAGATGTCACATGTCACCAAGTGATCAAAGTAGCTTCTGAGGCCATTCAGAACGAGCTGATCCTTGGTGCAGCTCCATATGGCTTTCTATGTGGGCATGGAGATCTCTGCTGCTATCTACTTAGCCAGCTGGATGTGGACACCATGTTTGGAGGATACTGTAAAAGCTGGGATACTACACCACACAGAGGGACAGGCCAGTGGAGGATCCTGACTTTCCCATCCCCTCCCAAGCTATCAAGGGTTAGTTTAGTGCCCAGTGGTATACACTGTTGGTGGAGGGAATGTAGCCACTTTCCCAGTTACTACACCCCTTCCTGCCACTGTACTGGCAGGAGCTCAGTGGAAAAATCTGGTGACTGTGGCAGAGAACTAAGAAAATCCCTGCTTCAACCTTAAGCAGTAGACATACATGCTACTAGAACTTCGGTATTTTCTTAGTCTTCTCCCTCCTTTCTCTCTCTACCCTACTGCCATCTACTGGCTAAGCAGTTGCTTAACAGCTGTTAGATACCAGCATGTACTTAAACAATGTCATTTCAATCACTCTGCCATTTTGATACTGATACTCCTTCCAGAGTGAATCTTTACTCTTTTAACTTTTTGACAAACCAGGAAAACTGAAACCACAGGAGCACTGAACATTAACGATGGAAGGGACATTAGCCAACATTTACTTAAATTCTTCATTTCACACCTGTGCCTCAGACCTTGTCTGAAGGGTTTAAACTGGAAGTCATTTACAGTAAACAGAGACCCTGGACCAAAGAAAACTTTTCTTCTGAGGAAGACTATTCTCTTCAACTAAGGGTGCAAGTATCCAAGTAAAGGGATATGTGACTAGCACTCAATGGCCATGAGAAGTCCAGTCAAAACACCTTCACCTCTGGTCTCACAGATGAGAAAACCAAGGAGAGATTTTTCCAATGAACTGGTTTAAATTCCAAACCCACTTCTCATTAGTACTGCATCCTGGAGCAAAGTACTTGACCTCTAGACCTTAGTTTTCTCATCTATAAAGTAGAGGATAAGAATGTCTACCACCAACAATAGTATTTTTTTGGAGGTGTGGGTACCAGGTATTGAACTCAGGGACACTCAACCACTGAGCCAGTCCTATTTTGTATTTTATTTAGAGACAGGGTCTCACTGAGTTGCTTTGTGCCTTGCTTTTGCTGAGGCTGGCTTTGAACTCTCTATCCTCCTGCCTCAGCCTCCTGAGCCACTGGGATTACAGGCATGCGCCACTGTGCCTGGTCACTAATGATAGTTTTGAAAGTATTTATGTAAGTAAAGTTGATCAGGTGCTTATCACAGAGTCTGACATAAGCCTTCAGCATATGAGAACTCTATTACTCAAGATCACAAAGATGGAAGAGCCAAGGAATGCCTAGAATCTACCTCATGCCTTCCCTTCAACCTGAAAGAAATCAACACCCCACCTCTAGACCCTATGGACCTAAAAATTTTGTCCATACACACAATTAGCTTTTTCACTAAACACACACACACACACACACTAAAGAAAAGAAAAAAGCTTATTGTGCTATATAAGGCAGCATATGATACACTTATGTTCTACTATGGTATGTGTATAATATACAGTATTCTTTTGAGCATATTTTCTGAAAACACTTACATTAAAATAAAAATAATGAGAACCAACACATGTCTATAGAATTCAATGCTCTTGAAATGCTCTGATTCAGAATTTTGTACATTTTTAACTTGTTCAATCTGTTGAATCTGCATATACCTATAATGGTTTCAGTAATTATGAATTCATGGATACTCTTATTTGTATTCTCCTCTGGCCCCCAAACTGGATTATTTTGAAGCGTAATTCTATGCATACTTCCGTATGAACAGAAAATATATCTACGCAACATAGTTACTTCAGCAAGAGGGGAAATAGAAAATTTTCTGTATTGCCCAGCCAGGGCAAGCTGGAGTACTATGGAAAGGAGGCACTTGTGCCTCTTCACTGTCCCTGACACTCCCAGACCCCAGGACCTTCCCTCACACTCTAAGAGGCCTTACTAAGGTGTTCAAAGACTCAGGTGTTCTCTGAGAAGCTCAAAACAAACCTGTCCCCAGATCTCCTACCTTTTTAACGGGGAGGTCAAAAGTAGGCAAGGCTTCAAAACCCAAAGAATAGCCAGCAGGTGGGGCTGGTGTGGCAAAGCAGAGGTCACCTCCTCAGGGGGCAATGCCAACTCTGGGCTGAAGGGACAAATGTAAGAGACATGTGCAGGTGCAAAGGTGGACACTGTTCTGCCCAGCTCTGCTCTTCGCTGTCCTGTCAAGTCTACTTACATAGGGGAGGCCAATCACATACCACTGTTAGGATGAAAACCACACTTGATCAGCATATCCTGAGGAAATCTCCCAGGTAGGCGCATGCTAGGTTAGGGACAGGCAGGCCTCTCTCAGAGGAGAAAACAGGGCCATCTTTTCCTCCAACATTGTTATACAGCTCTGTTCTCTATGCTGGGTACCAAATGAGCAAGTAGCTTGAATTTGGAACAATTAGTATGTATCTACATGCTTAACACAGTAAGGTGTTTTTAGTGTCACGAGGAGAATGGAACTAAATGTCCAGAGCAACAAAAGATTCCCAAGCACTAGGACAAATATTCAGGAGGACATGGAGAATAGCATTCACCACTACTACTTCCATTCTCTCTCTCCCTCCTCACCATGACTCAGTTCACCACTAGTGAAATGTACACAGTGTGCCTTCTACTGTGTCTTTTTAATTTTCTCCCATACTTAAGTGGTTTGGCCAGAACAACACACCACAGTGGTTTGACCACTGCCTGCCTACTGGACTGATTCACCACTCAAATTGCTCAAGGAACAGCAAATGCCACAGCACTTCTGAAAAACTGCTGAACCCTGATTGCCAAAGGTTTGCATGAAGATTCATAAAACCATGATCAAAACATCCTGGTACCACTACAATTCTGACATTTATTTTTTTGGATGTCCTGAATATTTAATAGGTATCTCAGTCTTATTCAAAACAAAGGCCTTGGGGAGGAGAATAGGAAGTATAGTAGAACTGATCAAACATAACTTTCCTAGCCTTGTATTTGAATATACAACCAGGGTTACCCTGCATAATGTACAACCACAAGGATAGGATCTTTTTTTTTTTAAGGTTGACCTTTTTTTAATCATAACTTTATTTTTATTTATTAATTTGTATGTGGTGCTGAGGATTGAACCCAGTGCCTCCCCCGCACTAGGCAAGCACTCTACTGCTAAGCCACAACCCCAACCCAAGAATAGGATCTTAATTGGAATAAGTTATACTCCATGTATGTATAATATGCCAAAAATACATTCTACTGTCATGTATATCTCAAAAGAACAAATAACAGAAATGTTTAAAAAAAAAGGCCTTGACTTTCCTATCAATCTCTCCTTCCCCCAAAACACCACTGTGCTGTGTAAAAACCAGCTGTTCTATGCAAAAACCCTGCTCCTGCCTCCTTTCCTGTTTTTAGAGCTCAGAAAATAGCACTGCCATTCTTCAAGTGACTCAAGTCACAACCACAGTGCCATCCTTGATTTTTCACTTTCTTTTACACGCATATCTGATCTTTCAGTATTAGCCCTATTATAGGCACCAAGCCCCAAACATAACCTGAATCTGTCCACTTCTTTCGTCTTCTGCTGATTCTAAGTACAAGCTCCCTCTGCTGCAGGAGCCCTCTCATCATCTGCTGTTTTCCATTCCAGCACCTGTACCTCAGAGAAGTTTCTTGACTCTGACCTAAAGAAAGTACCCCACCCCTGGGCACTCCATTACTGCACTTAATATCCCTGGAAGTATCTCATTTTGTACTCTCTTTCTCCTCAATGGAACTGAGATAAGAATCTTTTGGATTAGGATCCTTTAGATTAGGATTCTTGTGCTGGGGTTGTGGCTCAGTAGTAAAGCGCTTGCCTAGCATGTGTGAGGCACTGGGTTCGATCCTCAGCACCACATAAAAATAAGTAAACAAAATAAAGGCATTGTGTCCATCTACAACTAAAAGAAAAAAAAAATTCAGATTAGGATTCTTTGTAAAGTCAGGTTCTATAAAATCTCTAAATCTGATTTTCCCTGCTTCTTGCTATACAATCAGAAGGATATTCACCACTGCCTTGATCTGGGTCTGGGTAATATTTGTGAAATAAATGAATAAATTTTTATTATAATTGTTGGTGTTCAATTAGGAAAAAGTACCTGATTAAATCTCTGGGCATTTTCCAAAATCTTCCTTTCCTCCTTCAGACAGTTATAGATGATCATAGACATCTGTATTGGATCTTCTTGAAAATTATCCTAGATAAAGATAGTGACAATAAAAAAACAAAGTTCAGAATGTTTAAGCCATTGTGTATTAGAAATAGAAATGAACTTGTTTATATTCCTTGGGAAACCTTATATCTCATCTGTCAAATTCTCATAAGCTATTTTTGTGGAACTCAAAATATTCCTTTCACAAATTAGGACATAAATTGCTTTACCTTACTAAGTAATTACACATACCTGAAGTACTTCTTGATTTAAAAACAAAGAATTTTCACACATGGTTCATGTAATATTTTTTCCAATGCTAGAGAGTGAATCTAGGGCCTCTACCACTGAACCACACCTCCAAGCCCTTCATATAAAGTTTTTACTTTACTATCATTATGTATTTCTTGAGGCTATTTATTGTCTATTAGGATCTTAAGACAATGCAAATGTAAGATCTACCTATGACTTTCTTCAATTATGGCTGTTGGCTTATGCTTTGAATTACACCAAAGATATTCATCTCAGTTTTTCTGTTTCCACTGTCAAAGCTAGTTTGAAAAATATTGTCAATCATGGATGGCTCTTTAAAACAGGTACATTCAAACAAAGTCTGAATGAGAGCAAATTTCTATAAAGTTAATCTGATTTTCCCACTCAGTGGCATTATAAAATCTTAGGTAATTCACAAAGAAAAAGAGAAAGCTTCAATTATCTAAGGTGAAAAGTTTAGTCGTGTTGTATGAAATAATAAAATGATAGCTTTTGCCTTTATTAAAATAGAAAAATTCCACTAATACAGAATAAATATGGCATACTGGGTGTACACCTAAAGAACTCCCAAAACCTTGTAACACATTTTCTCACGTCTGGATGGTTCTTTGGTCACCTCTTCCAAGGAAAGGCAATTCCACTACAAGGTAGGCAAGGTGGAGTCTAACCAAGTGACCAACTTGCTACAGGGCCTCGAGGTCAAACCTTCCTATTTTCAGACATATTCTTCATCTGCACTCCAAGGACTAAGATCACTAAAGCTCCTTGGAGTTTACTGTATGACTATTGCTCACTGCTCTTAAAATATAGACCCTTTTCTTTGATTTCAATATCAACAATTTTTAGTAAAATAAGGTTACAGTATCACTCTTCTCCCAGAATTACTGACACCTAACAGGTGATACATTTAAACTTGAAAATTCCTTGTGTGCTTATAAAATGAATCAGTATTTTATTTTTCTTATATTAAACATACTAGCCACATAAAGGGAGTTGATATACTTCTCTGTAACTTTTCTAAATACCAGTGAGTGTATGGTCAGTATTATTTGCTGAATATATCTTAGGTAAACATGGGAGCACTTCAACTAAAACATGACAACCAGGTCATACCTGAAGATTACGCTTGCTTTTCCTTATGTTGTGCTGCAACAAAAAATTATTCTCCAAAGAAAAGCGACTGTATTGATCATCTAGCTGTGAAAGGAGGTCATGGAAACGAATGGTGGCAAATGAAACATCATTGGCAGCATGCTCCCTATGAGATATAAAATTTACACAGTTCATTCTAGATACTACTTAAAATGGACAAAAGAAACATTGCTTTCCTTATTGAAATTATTTAAAAATAACTTTTAAATGTTTCTTAGGTTTTATGGTCTTCTTTTTAAGCTGACATTGCTTTTTATCAGCAGTTTATATATGATTTCTATTATATGCAGTTAGCATGAAAAATTATAGAGCACGGAAAAGATTTTGCTGAAACTATTCATGGTGATATCTAAAAGGGAAAAAAAAATCAACAGCACCTTCACTTTTTTTTTTTTTAATATTTATTTTTTTAGTTGTAGGTGGACAGGATATCTTTATTTTATTTTTATGTGATGCTGAGGATCGAACCCAGTGCCTCCTGCGTGCTAGGTGAGCACGCTACCACTGCGCCATAACCCCAGCCCCCACCTTCACTTTCTATGTCAAATACTTACAGAATGTCTAAAAGTTTTGCAATCAGCAAGCAATACATTGTAAAATAGAACATGTCACTTTAAATGGATACTCCTTTAATTTATTACCATCTTCATATTTCTACTCAATGTTTTACCATAATCTGGTTTTAATTATTTCTTTTTTGAAAACCATTTTTTGTTATAGATGGACATATTTATTTTATTTTTTAATGTGGTGCTGAGGATCAAACCCAGTGCCTCACACATGCTAGGCAAGCACTCTACAACTAAGCCACAACCACAGCCTTTTAAATTATTTCTTCCTATATTCTTTCCCTGAGTTTTGAAGACGTTATTACTTAACTTATTACTTAACTTCTCCAAAGCATTTGGGAGTACACATCATAATTAAATCTGACAAAACTACTTAAAAGTGCTAATGACTACTGAATTTGGTTTTGTAGAGATGTGCATTTTTTAAATCAAACCTCTGCAATAGATAATCCCATGGCCATTGATGAGATTCATCTTTCAGTAAACATGACTCTAAGTCACTCATCAATAAATATTCTAAAAGTATAGATAAACTTCTCTCCAGTGAATTTTCCTTACCAGTCTTGCTTTTCTAGCCACTGGGCCAGGTACTGTCTGATTTCCATGGGAAAACTGTCATCATAAAGCTGGTGAACCTGCTCCAGGAATTTGGAGTCAAGCTGCTGAAGTTCATACCACTGAGACATCCTATGGGAAAAAGAACATACATCATGATGGAAACCCACAGCTCCAAGGTAAGTTCTAGCAGCATGTCTGTTGACACATTTTGCTTAGCAGTGAGGGCACAGCTCAGTGGTAGAGAGTGTGCTTAGTAAGTGCAAGGCTCTCAGTTCAATCGCCAGCACCAAATAAATAACTTGCTTAAATCAAGACATAATTTGTCTCAAATACATTATTTAAATAGTAACTATATTCTACAGCCTATTTATAAATTTTGAGGGCAATTTTTTTTTATTCTCCAGGAAACACATTCAGGTCTTTGCTCAAATATTAGCATATTAGGTCTGCCTTCTCTGAACCCTTATTTACGCTGCAACCAGCTCCCACCCTGGAAATCACTATCCCTCTTCACTGATGCATTTTTCTTCATAGCACTTAACCACTGTCTAACCTACCACATATTTTCTTTTTTATTTTGATTGTTGTCTGTTTTTGTCACATGAAGAGAAGGATTGGGGGGAATTTTTTTCATTGCTATATTCCCAGAACAATGTTAGGCATATACTAGGTAACCAATTAAATAAATAAATAAAATCTTTAAAATAAATCTGCACTTTTTTCAAATTAATGAAAAACATTTATTTACATTTTATTATGTAAATAATAAAACATTATTTACATTTAAGATAAATCGCAAAAACTCTCCAGATATTGCTCACCTAAAAATTATAGTATATTAATAATTTAATTAAAAAAATTTTAACTGGCATTTTATATGTTCTGATTCATATGGCAAAGTTAAACATAAATCTGGCACGAAGGAATCTTAAATAGCAATAATATTTTTAAAAATTGAACCAACATTCTCAAATGTAATTTGAAAAGAATAAAGAAATACTGATGACTTTGGGTAACTCTTAATTTGCATATGGTAGTCATGAAACTTAAAAATGACAACAAAACATCAATTTAAGAAAGCCAAATTAGGGAAACGAAGTGCCTCCCATGGCTATCATATAATTTAGGGTTTATATCAGCACACAGTGGCACAGCTCATGGCTGGCAACATTCAGAGTGACAGGACAGTGAATCCTGTCCTGCCAGATTTCTGAGGAAGGAGTCTGGATTTTCAAGTAGGGTATGGAAGAATGTGGATGCATGCCTGTTGTCAAGCACACATGTACAGGCATGAAGTCATGTCTACTCCACAAATGTCCTTCTGAGAGAGAGGAAATGTCTAAATCTATAAAGCTAGTTGCCATCGCAAATGCCAATAAGAATGTATGTAAGCCCACTCTCTTTGGCATACCTGCCATAGCAATTTGATTTTTCACTTCACACTTATTTTACCTGAGAAGAAGATTCCAAATCTGAAGCTCTCTCCTTCCCGCTAGGAATGTGCCTAAAGCAAATACGCTGGATCGTCAGCCAGTGGGGGTGATAATGCCTCTTAACAGCCAAGTGAACTCAGACAACTTACTCCCTCATCAACAAAGTGGTTGTTAAGACTGCATGAGCTAATAAACACACAGCACCTGGCACAAATCTGATGTGCTTTATCAATAAAAGTATCAATTCATATCAATTAATTCATATTAACAAATCCAGAATCATTCTCATCTTCTCACAAAACCTGTTACTCACTCAGGGTGTGGCATGACCATACTCCAATAACCTGGCTCATACTCCAACTTTAGGGTTGACTCCTTCCTCTTCAGTCTCAAAACTGGCTGCCTCCCTCCTCAGTACCATCCTCCCAATCCAGTCTCAGCCGCACATGGGCAGGACCATACCACTATGGTGTGCAAAAATGCCTGATTTCCACTCTATTACATCTTCTTCCATCAACAAAGCAATTCAGACATCAAACTATTTACTGTTTTATTGATTGATCCCAACATTTCTGCTTTTCTGCAGTTGCTGTTCACCCTGGCAAACAGTCTTCCTATAAATTTATCCCTCTCTGAGTCCTACCAGCAATCAAAGCCAAATATAAATGCCCCTTCTTCTACAAAGCTGTCTGAGACTTACTCAGAGAATGAAGCTTCCTTTGACCTGTGCCTCCTTGCACTCTGGACCTCTATTATAGCATTAGTTACAATCTTTCTTATAAAGCTCTATGCTGTCTCCTATATAGGGTATAAACTCCAGAGGGGGGAGATTTGGAAAAGTATCCTGCTTATAGTATCTGTTCAATAACAATCTACTCAATTGAAATCTTGTACATTTCAGATAGAATTGGAAAGCAAAAGACAAAACCCTATTATGATTTCACAAGTTTGAGTCCCAGTATCTTCATTAAGCAATGATGCACACTGGATTGTGCTGGGGTTCAAGTCTTATTTCTGTCATACAAACAACTCCTTCTCTAACCCACAAAAACAACGTTCAAAGCACAATCTATATATCTACCCCAGAACTCTTCAGTACTCGTCAGAATTTATTTTAAAAAGAGTGATTATGTTGTTTGGAGGTTTTCTAGACCTAAATATCACTTTTACATTCCAGGAGGACATTAAGATCCTCAACCTTAAACATAATTAAGATTCCAAATTCATTTGTTTCCATGAACATTTACTAACCTGTCACCTTGTGCCCAAGGAGGGGATTCAAGCAAAGCAGCAGCTACGCACAGCACGCTAGGTGACAAGACTACTGGAGTTGCATGCACAGAGTGCCACTGTCTAATGCAGACAGCTCTGGAGGATGGCAAAGGGCAAATGAAACTTTCTGCGAAAAGAAGAAAACGTCACTGGGTGGAAAGAGGAGAAATAAGGCAAGTAAGGATAAATGAAAAGGTGCAGTGCTTTCGGGCGGGAGCGGGGTAAGGGGCAGTATTCTGTTTCACAACTCATCTTTACAATCAGAGCACTACTGACAGGGGCAACGTGCCAGACAGTGCCAGGGCACTGCTCGCACTTGGGTACTCGGGATTTGGTATTTCTCTGGGATGATGAATTCACCGGTCAGCTGTGAAAAGCCAGGCTCACCAGGCAACTAGCCGCTGTGTCCCAAGGGCCCTTGTGGGCATGTCCCACCCAGGCACCCGGAACCTCATGCTCACTCACTCTGCACGCCGGAGCCAGCACCGGTGAGCAGGAGCAAGGTAGGGCAGCCTCTTTCGCGCCGGGCTGCCTCTGCTGGGTCTGGGTGTCTGACAGGTGTGATGGTCCAATACAGCAGGGTCCCCCAGCAGACTCTATCCAGGAAAACGAAAGTACCCCCTGTAGAAAAGGCCGCTCCAGGCACCCGGCCTTCTTCCTCCTCGGCCAATCACAGGGTGGCTGCCACGCTCAGCCAATCGGACACGGCTGTTCCGCGAGCGACGCCGCCTCCCACCGCAGAACCACGGTTGGATTCCGCTACTTCCTCTGCCTTTGAGCCGGCTTGGGTCACCTAAGAAGCGGAGCTGAGGAATGTGTCACAAAGCTACAGACTGAATGTTCTGTAAAATATGTAAAATGTTACATATTTTAGAGAACAACTAAAAGGAAATTCTGTGTTTGCATAGACCAAACTAGGAGATCCCTGCCTTAGACCCTTTACTGAGAACCCAGGCAGAGGACAGCGTGGAGGACTTGTCAATCTAGAAACAGTTTAGCAGCTAACTTTCCTGTTGCTAAACCCATAAGATGCTTTTTGGTCCTCGTTTACTTGACCTCTCAGAAATGTTCGGCACAGTTGATTCCTTCATAAAACACTTTCTTCTTTGGTCATGATGAAAATACACCCTCCTTGCTTCTTCTTGCCACTCTGGGCTTCTTCTATCTCTATTGTCACCATCACCAGTATCAAACCATTGAATGTGAAATGTTGTCAGATGCCGGACCTGGTCTGTTCTTTACCTACATTTCTCTTCACAATGCGCTGTGATGACCTCACTCACAGCCTCCATGTCGTTCTAGATGGAGGACCCCTAATAGGTGTCCTGTCCTCTTCGGAGCTCTTCTCCATCGAAAGCCTCCACTTGACTCTACTTCCATATCCAATGACCTCTGCAAACTAGTTCGGAACCAAAGTCTTTTTAAATCTTGGAAATGGTATATGTCAAATAGCTAGAAGTCATCCCTGACATTGCCTTCTCTCTCTCTGGCCAGCCTGGTCCTCAGCCTTGCTGATTTTTGTTCCTAATTATATCTCATATCTCCTTCTTTCCATCTCTTCTGACATCCTCTTTTTTCTCATCTGGATTATTTGAGCACCTCCCCCCTCCAGGCCAGATGGAATCACCTGAAGATCTTATGATGGCTTCTCTTGCTTATAAAATTGTTTCTTAATACAGCCCATAAGGCTTTGGTTCCCCTGTCACTCTCTCTAACCCCATCTTGTGTCACTCTTTCTTATGCTTACTTCAGCAATTTTGTTTTTCAAATAAGCTGAACACTTTCCTTGAACTGAGGGCCTTCTCACTAGTAGTTCTCTGTTTGGAAATCCCCTTGAATCAATAGCCCCTTTCCCCAACTTTTTTGCTGGCTAATTCATCTTTCAGGTCTTAGCTTAAAATCTCAGCTTCCACACCAGTTCCCCAGGTAGGTATCTGAGGCCAGATGAGATCATCTTGGAATATATGTTCATAAAACCTATAAGTTACTTCAAGTTGATGCGATTTGAATCAAGCCCTAAATAATGAGGCAACTTTGGGTAGAAGGATCTAAATGATTTCCCAGAGAAGTGCCTATATGTCTGTGTATTATAGCTTTTTGCCCTTTCCATATCTACACACAGTTTTCTTGTCACATTTGTGTACTCACAAAGCGAGGATCCAGCTGACACCTAGTCTGGATCCTCCACAAATGTCCCTACCTTCCTTTCCAGCCTTATCTCTGATTGTCCAATTACTCAACTAAACTTCTGTATGTCCTGCCCTCCTCCTATGCCTTTAATTTTAGCCCTCTCTTATTATGATGCTTTTTAAAGTGTTCAAACTTTATCCCTTTAAGATTCTAATTTCCCAAAGGATAAACTATCTTTTTTTGGTTAAGTGTGACCATTTAATATATTGGCTGTTTTAAAAACAACTAAGCAAAAAACAAATGAAATAAAAATCTAGTGATCCAGAAATTGCGGGATGCAAATACATGATGACTGTCTTACAACAGTCACCTTGAAAGTTCTACCTTTATATCAACAATATCAAATTTGCAACATATCAAAAACATAAAAACAGCTAATTCCATATCTGGTAAATTAAATAACTTTCAATTTTTTTGTTTGTTTCCTTTCCTACCCTTGTCACAGGTTCACTGAAGGTAAAGTATCATCTCTATGGCCTGACTCTGGCTTTGGCCATGTGGCTTGCTCTGGCTAAAGGAATGATAGCAACTGTCATATACATACCTTATGAAACAACTTGAAACTTTGCATGTTTTTTGTAATCAGATTGTCCTTGTGTGCTCTTTTTCTGTGCCAGGAGACAGCACACCTCAAGTACTTCCTAGACTGAGTCCAGGAAGAAGATGTGCATGAATTCTCTCAAACTTGCCTCCTGGAGCAGAATGACTACAGCTGACCCACAGGCCCTTGAGTGAGAAGTGTGTGTTTATTGTAATTGTATTTAACTGAGATTCTCCACTCTCCTAGTGAAATTAGCTACCACACTGATGACAAAATGAACATTCTAAATTATCTTAATAGGCTAGAATTGTGCTGGGTCAGAACCAATTGGGCAAAATTCAAAACAATAAATGCAAAGATTTGCATTGAATTTAAAAGAAAGAGGCAACAAACAAGAGTTATCCTTGTTATCACTTGTAATCAGTCAGAAACAAACAGGAAGATGAAATTTACGATTAGACTCCCCTGAGCTGGTATGTAGTCAAATGATGGTCGAGCATGGTCAGGAGTCTAAAGTCCACAGTAAGTATCCAGGAAGACACTGGAATAACTCATAAATTCACAGCAGAAAGACTCAGAAACCATTCAAGGCCTCCCATTTGAAAGAAATTCATTTTTTCTTGGAGAAAAGAAGGCAGTGCCATTCCTGTTCTCTATTCACCCTTTCTTGTAAATGCCAGTCACCCAGTTGTATTTAGTTTTTCCTGACTTGTTGCACAAAGCATTTAAAGCAATTTATAACAGAAATTTTATAATAGCTAGAAATAGAATGCAATGCAGTCTACAGGCTAAGGCAAAAAAATATCATCAGATACATCATTCTCATTATACCAAATTACAAAAGGTCTCCTGGTAGATTATTTTCAATCAGCCACATCATTCCTGTCTCTTCTCTTCTCTGTCATTGGCACTCCTTTGCAATGTGACTCTAATTCCTTCCAACAAGAGGTAGGGACTATTTCCCCAACCACTGAATCTGGTCTGGCTTGTGACTTGCTTTGATCAATATTATGCAGCAGTGGTGATCTTGCATTTTATTGAACCTACCCTTACATATTCTCAAAGCCCTGCCCAGCCTCCATGACAAGTCAGGTGAGCCTTGTGCAGCACAAGTGACTACACGGACCTCAGTTGTGTAGGTGCAGTTGTCTAAGCTTAGGCCTCAGATGTAAGAGCCCAGGCAAGATCAGATAGCCCTGACCCAGTGGACTAGAACTGCCCCACCTACCCTGTATTCTCAAGGAATGAAAAATGTTTTTTTTTTACCTTGCTGAGTTTTAGGAATAGTTTGTTTTGATTTGTAGCAATATATATTCTGTATCAGATCACTCACAAAAATCTTATTGGGAGAAACAGAACATCCAACAGTGGAATTCTAAAACAAAATTTCTCAAGTGTAACAGGTCTATTGCCCATCTCCATCTGATGAGAGATCTCTCATCCTCAAGGAGTACCTTATCCTTTGTATCCTTATGATACCTTCATCAAAAGCGTACTAGTTTTGTGCTCTTTGTTTATAGACTTGATCTGTTTTATCTGCTTCAAAATGGTTGCTACAAATCTGATGAACAAACTTATATGGTTAGACTTTCTCTCTCCTCTCAGCTAGCATATTATATCTTAGCCATATTTTCCTAATGTTTGTAGTATTATATCTCAAATATCTAACAATAGGAATTTCCAAAGATGCAAGTCAATGCCTCCTCACCCTTTATTTCCAATCATAAGCCTTGCTACGATGTAACCCTGAAAATGTCAATCAGTGTAAGCCCTATTTGTACATATATAACATAATGGAATTGAAATAAGATTTCTAAAATTCGTTTAGTTCTCAGGATTTGAGTTTTGTACAGTCACTTGGTAGTCTTGATACATGTATTTTCTTCCCAATTAGTAAGTACAAATCCATAGAAAAACTCTCATAGAGCAACTTATTAAAATGCAGGGGTACAAATCAGGGTTTGCACAGTATTTTTCTATGTACATAACGTTATTTCATCCTAATTTTAAGGAAAGCCATGAAAATGTTTAGCAAAATAACTATATATGAACAAACCATGCTCTTTCCATTAACTGCAAAACTGGCACATCATCGTAAATACTATTGAAGATTATACTGTTGAAAATGCAATAATTTTTCATAAGTTTTTACAGTATTATTGGACTTACAGAAAAATTACAATAAGGAAATCATCAGATATGGGTGCACATTTTGTCATAGAAGCTGTTCATTGCAACTTCACTTATAGTAAGAAAAAAATCAGAAAAAATAGGTTTATTTTTCAACTGACAAGGCACAATTCATATGACAGAACATAAAAGCCATGCTTTTAAAGACTAAGTACATTAGAAAATACCCACTTATAAAGTTAAGTGGAAAAGTACAGAAAATAAAGCATCATCCTATATAAGAACATATAGAAACTTAAATGGAAACACAGAGAATGAGAGAGAAAATATTTTTAAAATGTTAATGTCTTCGGTGGTGGATCACGTTTATGTAATTTTTTAAAGATGTCTACAATGAGTGCTAAGCAACTCAGTGAGACCCTGTCTCTACATAAAACACAAAATAGGGCTGGGGATGTGGCTTAGTGGTCGAGTGTCCCTGAGTTCAATCCCCAGTACCAAAAAAACAAATAAAACAACAACAACAAAAAACAAACAAAAAAAAACCCCAAAGATGTCTACAATGAGTACTCTTAGATTCACAGTCAAAACCGGCTCCCAGACAGTAGAGTCCCGTGCTTACAGAACACGGAAGTGCAGCCCGGGCTTGCGAGGATCCAGCCCTCTCCGGGAGAGTGGCGCGGCTGCGCGCTGCAATCTGAGATGTTTCGGCGGGAGGGACACTGCAGCTCAGAAGAGCCGCCCCACGTGCTTTCCGGGAAACCTGTCCTGAACAAGAAGCTGCAGCGCTGAGAAGAAACCGAAAGCTAGCGCAGGGGAGCACGCAGGCGCAGCCCGGGGATTTCCACCAACTGCCCGCACTGTGCGCGGGTTGGGGACAGCTGCGCGGGGGCGGGGTCGCGGGGCGGGCACGCGAGAGCCTGGCCCACGAAGGGCTGTGGCTGGGTGGGTGCAGTTAGGTCCTAAGCGAGGGAAAGTTTCTCGATTACCTCCGATGCTGGAAACCATTCCAATTGCGCCTTGTCTTCCAGGCTCTCCTTCACTTTGCTGTCTACACGGTTTGCATGCGCGCTCTCTTGACCCTCACCCTGCTTGGACAGCTGGCCTTAAACCCGGCATGCTGGCATGGGAAGGAGGGGCGTGGCTGCTGACTTGTCCTTTCGCTAGGTCTGCGAGAGGCTTTCTTCTTCCCTGGGGTCTTCACCACCCATATTAGAGGTGTGAAAGACATACAGTGGAGAAGAGCTTAGTCACTGGACAGTGATTTCGAGTTAGGCTGGTCAAGGAAAAACAGTTTGGGTTCTTCCTGCTATTTTTGTGACATTGAATCTGAGAGGTGGGGACCGAGTTTCTTTAGGCTTCCCTCAACTTCTTTTAAGGGCTTTACCTAGTTAGGGTGAACTTGGCACTGAAAGACCAGAGCTAAAATGAACCCCATGACAGGCTTTGGGCCCTCCAGAAAAACTAGTAGACCTGAATGTTGCTTCTGGGAAAAGACACACATTGCTCAAGAGCAGACAAAGAGGTTAAAAATCACATACCTGGCATTCCTGAGGTCTGAGTCTGCTTAAACCCCACGTGGGTCACTTAAACTCACCTTGTAGTTGGTCATTTTCAAAAAATTCCCAAAAGCCATGATTGGGTCTCACCAAATGTTACACACACCCCTCAAACTCTGAATGGTCACTATTGTCACCATAGGTGCTGTACAATTGTAATTGGTGCTTGTGTAATGATGGGATGCATACGTCATGTCCACTACCACCACCTGTCCCCTCCCCCTATAAAAACCTGCTCAGCCATTGTTCCGGGCTCTCTGCACTGACCTGCTGCATCGGTGAAGTCTGAGACATCGAGCTTAAGCCCGAATAAAGGCTCTTTGCTTTTACATACGTGCCTTGGTCTCCCTGGTGGTCTTTGGGGACTCCATGATCTGGGCATAACAGGCACCAAGCTAGTACCTCCAAGGTGTGAGAGGACCTACCTTACTGACCCATACCATGCGGCCTTTTGTGTACCTCATGTCTGCACGACCTCTGACATACAGCTTACATAAATCACACAAATGAATGTTTATTTTACCCTGTTAGAAAAACACTGGATAAGCTATATAACTTGCAGTGCCCAGGGCAAAATGAAAATGTGGAGCCCCTAATTCAAAACTTACTGAGAATTTTAAGAAGGCAACAGCAGAAGACGAAACCAAACATGGGAGTCCTTCCATGCCTTGCCCCAAGGAAGCCAGCCTTAGGAGTCCAATTAGGGGGCACTCTTCTGTTGAAACCTTGTTAGATGCCTGTAAATTTCTTTCCATCAGTAAGGTATGTGAGATGTTACCGGGATACCTGTCAAGCTGATGTTTGAGTGTTGTGTAGAACTTTTGTCGGGGGAAGGAGTAGTGATAGCCATAAGTTAAATGAAGGGGGAGTTAAGGGGCAATTTCAGTGGCACATGGTGTATCTGTGGGTGGCAGATGTCAGGGATGTTAGATATGCATGAGACTACACCTAAATCAAAGGAAAGTTAAGGTGACCTAGAGAACAGTTTTATTCTAGACCAATTTTACAGAGCTTGGAAGTTAAGGTGAGGTGAAATAGAAATAAAGTCCTCTCGGTGTTGTGTCAAAAGCAAGTGTGTGGTTATTCAAGATGAAGTATAATAGGGGGATTGTCTCATGAGTTTGGAGGCATTATAAGTAGAATTCTAGTCTGCTTTTAGTGGCAGATCAGGAAAGGAAGGAACTTACTGTTTTCCTCTGTGTGTTCCAACACTAAATCATTAATAAATATTAAGGGCCAGATTGCATTAGATTTTAGGGATATAATTGTGAACAAGGCTGTCTTGCTCCCTGTGCCTGCAGAGTTTGCTTAGAGTCTGATGAAGAAGACATGGTGTGCATTGACGACAAAGTGACAAGCACTGTAGTGGGGGACCTAGAGGATGACATGGGGAGGAGGGCATGGTGTGACTGAGCTCTTCCCACACATGTGCATGTGCACATGCGTGCATTTGACAGTAAGACTACCCAGGGCTGAAAGGGTGGGTTCATCCAGATGAGAAGGTAGATACAATAGGGTTGGAGAATTGAGACTCCAGCAGAGGGAGGTGAGAGAAAGCATGAACCATCAAAGACACTGAAAGTAGTTCAGGTTGTCTTAAGTTCTTGAGTTTTGGAGGATGAAAAAAGCCTTTGGGGAGAAGTGATGAGGTGAGAGTTGAAGACTTAGAGATTCTACAGTGTGAAATTTTGGAAAGATTTGTTGAGAATTATGGCCTTTATCATCTTTATCCAGAGCTGGAAATCTTAACTTTTTTTTTTAATGCCATGAACCTTTGGCAGTGAGACAAAACCTATGAACTCTGAAGAGTTAATGTTTTTATTAAATAAAATGCATAAGATTAAGAAGGAAACCAATAATATTGAAATACAAATATTAAACCAACTATGTAATATATTAAAATCATTGAAACCATCTTTGTAGCATAGTACAAAAAAACAAGCAATTCTTTATTAATGGCATTAAATAAGATCTAGCACTGGGTCCTATTGATGCATTTTTCAAATTGTGCTTAGCATAAATAATATTTTGAGGTATGTGCAATACTGCCTTTTTTCAAAATTGAAGGAAATTCTGAACTTCAGCTAGAAGCTAGTGGAAATAAAATTGTTAATGATTGCCATTCAAATTTATGAACCCCTGAATTCTGTTTACATACTCCAGGTAAGAATTGCTAATGTAGAGTGTCAGGAGCCATTCAAAAATTTCTAGCAGGGAGTGATATGATCCAATTTATTTTAAACAGAACATTTTGTCTACATAAGAAGCCACGTGGAGAATTGTATTTACTGCAAGGAAGCTGTAGAGAATGTCCTCTAGTACATTTTTGAAACCACCTTCTTTGTAGCATAGTACATCCTCATTGTGAGGATGCTGGTAGAAATATTCTGTCTTACAGTGGTCATTGCAAAACCATATGGGTTTGTTAGCATTCATAGACTGATATGAACAAAGTGAATTTCATTGTGTGTAAATTATACTGACTTTTAAAAAATGCAATCGGTTAAATCAAATGTTCATGGTCAATTTGAAAAAGGTCTTTACTTGTGTCAGAAACTGGAGCATATGTGCAGAGGCCAGTTGGCCAAGTTTAGGGTCTGCTGCTAGGGCAAAGCCTGAGGATGGCTTGACCCTATATTCTGTGCCTTCTGCTGCAGAGAGTACATATGCTCCCTGAACCTTGTGAGGTAAAGAAAACTCCCTTGGTTGCTAGGAGGGTGTTTATTTATTCTGGTTTTGGGGGGCGGGGCCTCCCTACTACCTTAGATATTGGCCAGCTATCTTCTTATAGTACTTATTCCAGATAAAGTCACTGACATTTAGTACAATTGGTTCAAATGATTCTTTATGTTAAAAAGAATTCAAAACAGGATTAACCAAATACATATCTGTGATTGACCTGGGTAAGTGTGGGGAGAAGTGAAAATGTGATTAATATTTCAAAACTAAATGTTTTCATTAAATATTGCTTGTGGTTAGCTTATTGTGGATTGAATGAGTCTCCCCCAAATTAATATGTTGATATCCTAACCCCCAAAGTGAGGATAAGGAGATGATTAGGTCACAGGGATGAGCCCTCAAGAATGGGATTAATGCCCTTATAAAAGAAACCTAGCTCTTTAGCTCTCTGCTGTGAGATAACATGAGAAGATGAGAAGTTGGCTGTCTGCTAGCTGGAAGAGGCTCTCACCAGAACTGGACCTTGCTGATAGCCTGATCTTGGACTTCCAGCCTCTATAACTGTGAGAGATGAATTTCTGTTGTTTAGAAGCCCTCTGATTATGGTACTTTCATACCAATCTGACCTAAGTCATAGTTGGCAGAAAAAAATATTCTGGAGTAGGATTTGGAAGAAATATGGTCTAAATTCTCTTCCCACTGCATTTCCAGCTGATGTAGCACATCTTATCTTGAACTAAACATATCCCCAGAATGTTCACCTCTACAAATATGATTTATGAAATGCCAGACTCACACTCTTGAGTAATACCTTTACCCTGGGGTCAAGAACATTTGATTTTCCGAATCTAGGTGAAAATAGCTACTTATTGAACTCTCATAATGTGGTTTTGCCTCATTATATCAAGCAAACTATGGGATTCCTTGTATTTTCTACCCCCAAATCACAAGCAATGATGGCTGTGATCACATAAGGAAACAGTGACATTCTGTCACCATACTCTATTGACCAGCTACTAAAATTTCTTCTGAGTAGGTGAGTGTTCACAGTACTTTTGAGAAATTCCAGGAATGAGAAACTTCTGCAACCTTTTCTTTTTGAATATCTAAATTCAATTGTTTGAGCCTTTCCTGATAGGAAATTACCTCTTTGAAGATAAAACTGTAATAATCATGCCCAGTTTTAAGTTATTTCCTTTAGCTTTTGCTGCCAGTTGATGTATATGTCACAGGAAAGTGGGTTTATGGAGGAAGAAAGGACTGGGAGATTGCACCCTGAGAAAGATGCCATCAAACAGACACCTTAACCCTAAGAGTTCTTTCAGGAGCTTGCAGAGGAGTAAGGGAAGCAGCCTAGGGATGGGGTAGAGTTTGTCTCTCAATCCAGTTGGGCACATGTGTATGGGTATAAAGGACAGGAGATTAAATCTCATTAAGGGAAAAAGCAAGTTGTAGTAAAACCTTTTTTTCCCCTTTGAACTCTTTCCCATCAAACACAAGCCTCTGCCTGTTTGGTTTGCCTGGAGGGCAGGAGATGGATGGAAGGAATAGAGTGGACATATTGAGGGGGAGTTGTCTCTGACTCTGAAGTCAGGGCTCATGTTGAAGAACAGCCTTGAAATTATTCTGCAGTTGGTCATGGCAGGTGCTTTGGTAGTAACACTTTCTCACCTGCTCAGCGGTTTCCATAGGGCTCAGCAGACACAGAGAACTCTCTAGGTCTTGGGCTTTGGGGGACCACTCACTATCACTAAGGGTAGTGTCTGGACAATGGCATCAGTAAGCATCCAGTTATGGTGAGAAAAGTATCAAAATAGACCTGCAGCTCATATTCTTGCACTGCCATCCAGTAAAGCACCTCTCTTTCCCTCCACTAGCGAAAACCAAAGGGAGGGAATTTCTTATCCTTTCCAGTCTTAGGATAAATTCATGGGACCAGAAAATGGTAAAACTGGAAAGGATCATAGAGTCCATCTCTATTCCAGTCTCTTCTAGAGATAAAGAATGTGCAACCCATGGATGAAATCAGTCACCCAAAGCCAGAGTTGTTATTTTCCCAGTCTTCATTCCATGAGATTTTTACCAATGTTGTCTGCTTTCAATGCTTGTAATATCAGCACGATTTGCCCTAGATACCATCAGGATACCTCTCCCTAATAAGAGAAGTAGCTCTGGCTGTGACATTAGTAGCTGTGAACCCCATATGGAAAATGCCCACATGGCAATCAAGATGCTTCATAATTTACCTGGGGTTCCTGCAAATTGGTGCTGTTAATACCTCATCTTTATTTCCATCCTGGATCTATTGTGACGGTTCTATTTGGCTTTTCCCTCAGGCCTTCCTGCTGATTTTGATGAAGGTAGGTATGACTTTGTTATTCTTAATCTACCCTGAAAACTTAACAATTATACCTTCTAGAACCAAAATCATAAGTAACACCTGAGAAATAAAATCAGAAATAAAACAAACACATAAGACAATAAAGTTGTCTTATCTTGCAAGTTTATCTGAAGTTTTGGTTTTTAGCATTTCAGTCACAACATTCCCAATTGTGGTTGTGATGCCAGAAAGAGAGGAGCTTCAGATTTCTACCATTTCCTAAAAACCAGTATTTACAAGGCTGAAGAAATTAGATGTGGTCTTTAGTGAAGAACTGTCTTTGAACTTTTTCATTCGCTTCCTTCTTTGGGCTGTCAGAGTTTATTACTGTCATTCAGCAGAATAAGGAGATTTCATCTGAAATTGAAAATTAAATGCTTGGTGAGCAAACTAATGTTTTGCAAATAAAGCATTATTTGCAGGGAGATAGATAATCATCCTTATGTCTACTAAATATCCTATAATTTTTCTACAATTTCCTACTAAGTATTCACAAAAATATTTGGGATTGTTTAGTTGGAAATAAAAGGCACCTTTCGTGTAGATTAAAGACCGTGTTGAGAAGAAGCTCCATTCATTATACCAAAGATGTAATTAGGAAATGGGTGCAAAAAGTAGCAAAAGTTCAGTTAGACATGAAAAACTTAGTGAGTCAAGGATACCAACATTGGAATAAGCTATCAAAAGAGAGTGTGGATTTTCTATTCCTGGAAATCTTCAAAAAGACTCAATACTATTTGATTTATAGCCAGCTACAAAAGTCTTACAATTCAGGGTCCCTCCAAGATTCTATTCTGATTTATGTTCAATTTCATGTAAATGGGGTTTTGAACTCCTTGATGGAAATAAAAACAAATAGAATGTATCCTGAGTAACATTCTTGCATTATAGATTATGACCCAATTCTCCCAAGAGTATCAGTGTGATGCTATTAATAGGCATTTTAGAGACTATTTGGAGAGTCTCCAGGAACTAGCAATGCAAGAAACAACCAAGAAAAACTGGAATTTGTGCCTCTTAAACTGTTAAATTAAGCTTATAAATATTGACTAATATGTGTTGTTCACTATAGTGGAGACAGTAAGGGGACTGTTGGGGTCAATGGCCATAGCAGATATGGTGCTCTAGAGTGGTCTATAGGAATATTTTGCCCTTGGTGGTTTTGATGGAAAGAACTCAAAGTAGTCCTAGTAAGCTTAGGTGTCTGCCTTCAGCAGCTGTAACATTAGCAACACACAGGACCACACAGACACTCCTTGCGTTATGCTCATGAATTTGTACCAGTACATGTGTTTTCTCCCTGCCCAGACAGTACATCTACCCCTTGGGGTCACACACCACCTTTGCTCCATTGCAAATGCCCTGGACCAGGAATGGAAAAGGGAACAACATACTGCAGTTTCAATCGTTGTGGGACTCAGATTTTCTCTCAGCACTGCATATACACTTGGAGACATGGGAAGAAGGTCTGATGGAGACTGTGGCTCAGTTGAATCACTTCGGCTTAAAGAGATAACAGGTTGGCATTATAAGGATGAAAACATAAAAGCCACGATCTGCATCTGAGACTCATTTCTACGGCTTCATCTGTTTGTGACACTGAGCTGCCTAATTCATCATTTCACATCAGAGCACTCAATCTGCTATGGAATATATGGCATATAAAAGGGCAGCTTTATAATTCCAGTCATTATAGACTACATAAGTGTGCTCTGAAGACTAGCTTTATGTTTTAAAAGAAATGAGTCATAAAATGCTTTATTGGACATTAAAATGTTTTATCCTCAGTTATATGTACTCTGCTCTACCCTTAAATATTTTATAGGCAAGCTTTTTTAAATTAATTCAATAATAAATATTTTACACGTGACTAAAATTACTCACATTGTTGAAATGGGGATAAAAACTGAAGGAACATAACCTTTGTCTCCCCTCTCTGTCGGTCTTGAAACTGGAAAAGAAATGCACAATGTTGGGGAAACATTATTAACATTGTTGACGAAATTAGAAAAAAAGAGACTAGAAAAATAGCAACAATGCTAAAAGGAAAAAGGAGAATGCAATAGTGATTCACAAAAATGTAGCTGAATAGAAGGAACAGCCATCTACATAAACACACAGTATACAAGAAGAGAAAAGCAAGTCTCTTGGAAGGCCTTTACATAGTAATATCTCTAAAATGTGTGAGAAAAGTTGAGAATCAACTCTATTACCTGTCTTCTATGTTGCATTTAAGTTTGATTGTAAGAACCGATTTATTCATATATTAGAGGATTCATATCAATCCAGTTCTCATGAACTGGAACCAACCATAATCTTATTATTACACAAGTGTTGGAAGCACCAACCTCACCATCCGTAAAAGTGACACTGTACTATACTATTATGCATACTGTAGGAACAGTGGTGTGCAACCTTTACCTTGGAAACTCGTTGAATTTGGACTTGGTCTAATTTTCCAACTGTAATTTGTTGAAATGACTTTTGTATTTTATTCCATTTTATGTAGAATGTCACTTAAAAGCCACAGGGTTTTTTTTTTTTTTTTTTTGGTTTTGTTTTCTTTTGTATGTTTTGTTGTTGTTCTTTATTTCAGAGAGGATCAAGTCAGATGTAAGCAAGTCACTATCTATGAGTGACAACTGTAGGATTTTCCACAAGATAATGTGCAGAGATTTAGTCACTGTTGCTGAAGATTTCCCGTTTTATAAAATGTTTTATTAGAGATAGGGTCTTGCTAAGTTGCCTAGGGCCTCATTAAGTTGCTGAGGCTGGGTTTGAACTTGCGATCATCCTGCGTCAGCCTCCGGCGTCACTGGGATTACAGGTATGTGCCATCACACCTGGCTAAGATTTTTACAGATTATATATGCAGCCATCCCTTGGTATTGTGGAGGATTGGTCCCAAGAATCCCAGAAGACACCAAAAACCTTGGATGCTCAAGTCCTTCATGTAAAATTGTATGGTATAGGTATATAACCTATACACATCTTCCCACGTAATTTAATTTAAATCATCTTTAGATTGTTTATAATACCAAATGCAATGTAGGTGCTATTTAAATAGTTGTTATACCTTATTGTTTAGGAAACAGTGCCAAGAATAAGTCTGTATATGTTCAGCACAGATGAAATTTTAAAAAATATGATTTTGAACCTTGGCTCATTTGAATCTACAGATGCATAAACTACAGCTACAGAAGACCAACTGTACTTTCATTAAAGAAGCAGAGTGAACTTGCCTTATAATTGTATAGCTAACAGTGAATTTTCTTTCATGTGTTCATAAATATTTACTGAATCTCTATTTTGGCCAGGTACAATTCTAGGCCCTTAAGCTATTTCCAGGCTAAGGGAGCAGGGATGAAGCACAGACCCCTAAATTCCTTGCGGGCAAGCAAACACTTTCTGTGTTGTAAGATTATAGTAAGGTGAAAAACAAAAAATGTATAAGCCCTTGGGTTCCTTTCCAAAAGACTTGACTTCTTTTTTTTTGTACCAGAGATTGAACCTATGGGTACTTTACCACTGAGCCACATCCTCAGCCCCTTTTTTATGTTTTATTTTGAGACAGGCTCTCGCTAAGTTGCATAGGGCCTCATTAAGTTGCTGAGGCTGGCTTTTGAACTTGTGATCCTCTTGCCTCAGCCTCCTGAACCTCTGGGATTATAGGTGCACACCACCATGCCTGGTTTGCCTTATTTTTAAAAGCTTTTCATCATTACCTTCTCTTTCTTTTCCTTTTCCTGTCAGAGAAGGGAAGTTAGCACCATTCTTATTTTATGAATGAGAAACCCTAAGCTCTAAGAGAGGCTGTGAGATGCCCTGTGGCCAGGGAAGAGTCTGGTTGTAGCCATTAGTTATCACTCTGCTAATGTCAGACAGTCTAGCAGGCCTTCTTCAGGAATTACTGAAGTACCACTTCATTTCTTTTTCTTTTTTTTTGGCACCAGGGATTGAACTCAGGGATACTCGACCTCTGAGCCACATCCCCAGCCCTATTTTGTGTTTTATGTAGAGACAGGGTCTCACTGAGTTGCTTAGCACCTCGCCGTTGCTGAGGCTGGCTTTGAACTCCCGATTCTCCTGTCTCAGCCTCCCTAAGTGCTGGGATTACAAGCGTGAGCCACCACACCCGGCTGAAGTACCACTTCATTTCTAAGGCTTTGTTCTCCACATGCCCCTTAGATCTTGCAAAGCTCAAAGTAAACAAAAAAGAGGAACTTCATTTACTTTGCTCTGATATGACATTATTTTCCAAAATTGTAAGAAGAGAGTAAACAGAAAGAACCTCACCCTCGCATGGCTGGGAGCTGTAGTGTTTACCAAAGGCTTTGTCTTTGGGAATGTCAGGATATAGGTACTTTAGAGGGTTTTCTGGAATGTTTTCAGCCATGATAACCTTGTAGTCTCGAAGGATGTCAGCAAATGGCAGAGCAGACAACCGGCCTTTGTTGTAGGGTTCTACAGAGTGGAATCGCACTTCTCCTGAAGAAAAAAACCAAAAAACAGAGATCAGAGGGATATTCAGGTTCCTGCAAATGTTCATTGTGGTGGTTCTTCCTGCCCACATTATCTTCATGGTTGATATACACACCAGGCCTCCTGCAGTCAGGACAGTATAGATTGTACATGTGATAAAGTGTGACCACACAGACTTTCAGAATTCATGGTATCCTGTTCTGGGACAACTGGACCAACCAAGGTTCAAACTCTATGAACATGTGATAAACACATCAATACACCATGCATTTCTGAGAACTGAAATCCCAATAATCAAACTTGAGAACAGTAAACGCAGATGAGTAAGCTGTAGTGAGTACCATTTTCAGAGTGGTCCACCCAGGTGAAAGTTATCCCTCCAAGATGGCTTTCACTGAATCTTAATAAAAAGGTTCCAGGCATTTTGTCCTTAAGCAGGAGCCGTTCCTTTTCTTTGCTAACGAAGCCCATGACATACCTGAAAGTAGAAGAATGCATAGTTTATCTGATCATTACTGTATTTGCATTTATTTCATTCATAAAGAATAAACCTAAAGTTTGTTTTTATATATAATCAACAGTCAGTTGTGCCTGAGATACTCATATATAAATATACTTATCAATACTCTCTGAAGATAAGAAATTATAAGTATTTTTGCTTAAATGGCACAAAACATGCTTAAAAGAAAAAGAAATGGAAATAAAACCAATAAGAACAGAAAAAAAGAATCTAACTCATATGGACAATATAGCCCCATAGCTCACCCATCTATCCAAAGGGGAAGAATGTGTTTCTTAATGAGGTCCAGTATGGCTTCGAGCCATGTCCAAAAGGTAAATGATTTCCCAGGTAAGTGTTCCTATTAAAATAAATAAGCATATTAGGACAATGATTACTTAAGCAGTAACATCAATATAATAATTTAAGTTGCATTTTTCAATAAATGGTTTTTTTTTTTAAACTGGACAGAACTTTAAAAAAATCTTATCTAGCAAATCTTCAAATCCCCAGGTTTTATGAAGGCTTAGAGAGGAGCATTACTTTAAAAAAAAGTATCTAAATGATATTCCCCATCCCATTTGTACCTTGCAGAACTTGGCCCAGGTGAGGTGACCATCACTATAGCTGGATTGGACTAAAATGAAGAAACAATAGAATTAAAAAGATTAATCAAGACTCTTCAATTTTGTGCTCAATTTAGATGTTTTTCCCTCCCTTTCAAGCTTTTCTTCAACACCTGCAATGGGCTTACACTTTATAGTTAGGTATGGTGCAGATATATCACCCTTGCTCCTAAGAAATTCATTTAGGAAAAAAGCTTTTTCATGGAGGCGCTCACAATGGATTTAGGCATCTTCATGACTGAGTAGGATATTAATTTTCAGAGGGAAGGAAGGAAGCCACTCCAGGGAGCAAGAATAACATATATCAAGGCGTGGTGGACATGAACATGGCTCAGAGAGAAGACAGAAAGTGCAGCCTAGTGTCAGTGAATGAACCTTTGAAATAAATTTTATATAAATCAGAGGTAGTCAGATTACCAGGAATGTAGCCTATTAAGATGAAAAGAACAGTCAAGAAGTCCATGAGGCAATAGGCAACCATCAGTTGTTTTGATCCAGCGCAGTGAAAAGATGCCACTTTCTACCTCAATTTTTAAGGAAATTATACTTACAGATAATTTGATAAAGAACTGAAAGGAATGGTCACTGTCTGTACTATACACTTAAAAGATTTATAGCTGGGCGTGGTGGTGAATGCCTGTAATCCCAGCACTTTGGGAGGCTGAGACAGGAGAATAGCAAGTTCAAAGCCAGCCTCAGCAAGGGCGAGGCGCTAAGCAACACAGTGAGACCCTATCTTTAAATAAAACCCCAAAGTAGGGCTAGGGATGTGGTTCAGTGGTTGATGCCCCTGAGTTCAATCCCCAGTACCAAACAAAAAAAATATTTACTCATTAACAGGTATCTATTGAATGCCTACTATTGCTGTTTAAGAATTAAATAAATAAATTTTGTAACATTTCCCAAAGTCCTGATTTATTTAAGTATCTATTGATAAGATAATGGATGCAAATGCAAGCAATCCTGCATCACGTGTATAATCAAACTTAAATTATACATGATTCTACTGCTGCTACATCTATGCATCTTTGGCCCTTATTTAACTAGAAAGTCATACAGACCCAATTTGAACTCTTTTTTGGTGCTCAATGTGTTCATTCCTGACTTAAGTACAGATATCTTTAAAAATTCTTTTAGACAAAACTTGGACTATAATCAGTACATGTACCAATGAGGCTATTTTGCATACTTTAGAAATTTCAGGCAAAGCCAAAACTTTCTCAATATGCAGAATTAAATTATTATTAGGTGTTTCAAATTTTCTATTAAGTTTCCTGTACTTGGGAAGGAATCAGTCATTTTCCAGTTGGTTAATGTCTGTTGAGATATTAATATGAAAGATCAAGGCATCATTAAGGCTTCACATCATCTTCAGTAGAAATGGCTTAAGAACACCTGGAAACTGGTATGTGCAATGGAAAGGAAGGGCTTTAGAATTGGCCCTGCCCTGTCCTGCCCAAGACTTGCTGCCCGAGTTGTTGTTCAGTTTTGTTGTTCAGTATGTACTAGCCATGGAGTATGTCAGTCACTTGGCCTCTGAAACCTGGCATCCTCAACTTTATAATGGATAGAATAATATGGGCCTTGAAGAACTTTTGTGGGAATTAAAGATAATAAGCACTTATACCTCGCAATATAGTAGACACTCAATAAATTATGATAATCATTATTAGTAGTAGTGGTAGTAATATCATTCTGGTTCTTTAAAATGCTTGAGTGCCAAAAAACAGGCAAAGCCTTTGTCTCTACAAGTTCTCACCTGTAAGCTTCTCTGCCAGCATATTGAGTTGATCTGAATTAAGGCCACGACCAACATATGATGAAAACTGCCAGCTCATGACTTCCAGAAGTTGACTCAAAGTGGCAGATGGAGGATTATTAAAGAAAACCAAGTTCTGAAATAGAGTTATGATGTTGATTATAGTTGTTAATTACACTGAACACATTGTAATTCAATATATGGGATTCTGGATTGAATTCTTTAGGTCAACTAAGTTAACAATACAAAATGACATCTTACGCTGTTCTTTTTAAGACTGATTTTTTTTTCCTAAAGGGCTTTTTGTGTAACATTATACAGAGTTCCATCTTTCCTGAATCATTTGGCATCTCTTAACTTTCCCTGGACTATCAACTATCAATCATCTTAGACAAGTATTTAACACTGTCCAACAAATAATTGGACACTCTTTCCTAAAATAATCTTAAATGAAACATATCATGTTTTTTAAATTGTCTCATCATGAGTAGGCACAAGTTATGCCTTGACAAGACCAGTCATCCCAAAGTGCAAGAAACACCAGAAGTCCCAGGGCAAGGAAAGTAATCCTATAATGTGAGTTCACCATTAACCTCAGACTCCTGTTTCACCGATAGTATAGTACTCTTTTATTTTGCTCTAGATAGGAGAATATTCTCTATGATCAAATAGTGATGAGGTTGTGCCCAAAACTGGGTCAAGAAAAATGGGAAAGCAGATAGGTGTGAAAGCCAGGTGTTCCAAGAAGAGGAGGAGAGGAATTGAGAAATGTAGTGTAGTACCTGGAGAAGGCCATAGGTGAACATGAGCTAAGCTGGGCAGCAAGAAAAAGGTCCAAGAGACTCTAGGAGGAAGAGGATATAGCATCCAACAAGGTGGGGAGACAGGATGAGGGGGAAGGAAGAGAAAGAATTTCTAGGAAGGCAGGTTCCTTGCACCTGAGAATTGTATCTGGAAAAATGGACAGAAAGCTCAGAATATAATAAAAGTCTAAGAGCTTAGGTTTCCCAGCAGGCTAGAACTAAGAAATCCGAGTTGTTGTTCAGTTTGGTTTGTAAGCAGGCTGTGATTCTGTTGGAGGAGCTACACTTGACCTCAGTCTCAAGATTGTCATGCTGAACCAAGTAAGCTGGGACAGTGGGTGGGATGACTGAGGTAGCTTTCAAACAGAGGCCTCTAAGCAAAGTCCAGTGTGTCGCTGTGCTGTGAGGCTGGAGGAGAGTTATCCTGTCTCCCCTCCTAAGTGCTGGAGTTGGAAGAAATGAACTCCTAGAGGGGAGTACCCAAAGGGGAAAGGCTCTAGTGAGTTCTGGTCCCTTCTCTTCAGGCTGAGAGGAAGCACAGGGAACTCCCTGAAGCCTTCCTCCGGGCAGTTGATCTGTCCCTGAGGCCAAGAAGGAATAGGGCTGAACAGTTCTCCATATTAGGAACACTGGGTTGAGGGGAAAGAACATTTACAGTGAACCTATTATGGCTTTGTTCTTATTGCTGGGACCTAATGTGAACAAATCGTTTCCTTTGGAGGGAATGTTTGCTTTGAATTAAGAAGAAATGTTATTTACATCTGACTTGTTTTCTGTAGACCTTGGTGGTTTCCAGACAACACACTGAGGTTTAGCGAGAGGGGAGCAGGAGAATTGCTGACTCAACTTTTGTGCCACTCCCTCCTTGGTTTTCTTGAGTCTGTTAGTCGCTTGCATTGACGCCAGACCAGTTTTTGGTCATGTCGCATATGACCACCAGATGGCACTAAAACCCAGCTTAAGCCTGGGAGGGATAAAATCTATACATAATTGACTCAAAAATTTGTGCTGTCAGAGGATAGTTAGGCAAGATTGATGAATATTCTAGGGACTTATTTGGAAACCAATTCTCTAACTTCATTGAAGAGACTCTAGGTAAAAGGTGGGGCCAGAAGAAGCTAAGGAGATGAGATAACAAATTCTGACAGCAGTTGGATGTAAAATTCTAAAGCAAGGAGCTTCCCTACAGTCTAGGTAACAGGGCCTTAGGATGGCCCTAGAACTCTGTGATGCATATTGTTGGGAGACGACCAGCCTCTCAGAAGTGACCAATACTTGTCTGTCACCTTTGCTAGCCAGAACCCTCTCAGGGTCCAAGTACATCAGCACAGATTACTTGAAATAAGAAATGAAAGGAACTATGAAACTATAAATGAGCAACTCATAAACACACACCTTTGCAGACACATGCGAATGCATGCACATAAACACACACACTGCTTTTGGACAGATGGGCTTTGTTGATAATAAAACAAAACAAATAGAATGGGAAGAGGCAACATAGGAGTGGAAACTCTACCTGGGAATCATTGGTTGACACATTGTACCAAATGATGGATGCCCAAGCGTTAGGTAACTGGCTGACGTTGGAAATCATCACCACAGGTAATGAGCTGGTCTGGTTTAAAAAAAAAAGTTATTACAGGTAGCTCTACATTACATTGATCTTACACTTGATCATCTCCTCCAAAGAGCCATCTCAAGCCCAGCCCACTCTTCCAATTCTGATGCTTGCATTGGCTGGTCACTAAAATGACCCCTGAAGGCAGCAGAACTTTTGAGCATGTATGAGCCAGGGGTGCAGGAAGAGCAGGAGTCCTTTCAGAGCACCCAGGCAGCTTTCCTAACATCTTCCTTAACATTACATAAATATCTGTACATTCTCGTGTCACTACTACCTTCACTGAAAATAATTAGAAATTCTATTGATTTAGCACCTATCCTTTTTATTGTCACATTTTAAAATCTGACTTTAAATTTACCTCTGAGTGAATCAGTAGATTCAAATTACTATTGAACACCTTATCATCAGTACTAGATGTGGGAGTTTTTATCGCACAAGGTCAAGAGGTAAGGTATAAGAGCTGGACCTGCCTGCCTACTGCTGCAGAACTGAGTTTCGTTCCATTGGTAATGCAGTTTTCTACCTCGTGGAATGAGCAGGCTTTCACAGACTAGCCTGAGAGACTAATCAATTTACAGCAATCCCTTCCTGATAACAGACATCACCTTCCTATAGGCAGAATAGCCAGTTGAGAAAATAACAGTTCATGGAAACAGGTTTAGGGAAAGAGAAGAGGAAGGAACCTATGGAAGATCTACAAATGTGTTTGCATTCATTAAATAAGAGGGCAAAGGCAGAATTCTCATACAATACACTCCCCAAATCTGATCGTATTCAGGATGTGTGAAATTGTGCTGGTTCATTCATGCACTAATTTGCTCATTTATTCAACAAATATTGAGCCTCTACCATGTGGTGGTGTACAATCAAGGCAGCATCCTGCCCTCAAGGGGCTCATAGACAACCACGTTCAATTTAATCCCCAAAATTTCATTATTGTGTCTTTGGGTTCAGTGGTCACTGTTAGAAGAGGATCAAAGAAATGCACTGCCAATGTTTTATTGTTTTTGTTTGTTTATTATGTTAGAGAAGTCTTCCTTCAAAAAGATTTTCATGTAAGTTTAAAAAAATATATCACCACATGACATGGTCCAAGGGCACTGACTTCATTTTAGGCTTTCTACTCAGTATTCATGACTCAGAGAAATCCCAGAAAACAAGCAAAAATGCAATGTGAGCAACAAGTTATTCAACATATAATAAACTCATAATCCCATGAAACTTTATCATTTATATTTAACCAGAAAGAGCATATTTTTAAAGTTTTTTTATTTGTTCTTTTTAGATATACATGATAGTAGAATGTATTTTAAAGTATTATACATACATGGAATATAACTTATTCCAATTAGGATCCCATTCTTGTGGCTATACATGATGTGGAGTTTCACTGGTCATATATTTGTATATGAACATAGGAAAGTTATGTCTGATTCATTATACTGTCTTTCCTATTCCCATACCCCTCCCTTCCCTTCATTGCCCTTTGTCTAATTCAATGAACTTCTGTTCTTCCTTCTCCCCACTTATTGTGTATTAGCATCCGCATATCAGATGAGAAAAGCATCTTAACAATTTAGTGAACATTTGACATACTGCTTTTCTAAAGTAGAACAAAAATAATAGGGAACTACTAAGCCTAGAAAAGACTGAGTGTTTATCTACAGATGCTGGCCAATTCCTGCAAATATTATGAATAAATAGTAATAGCTCCTTGGAACACCTACCTCCAAATCGATGGTCAGGCCATAGAGGCAGATCTGTGTCTCAAAGGTTATGGAATGAAGCTCCTCTGTCACCATGTGACAGCCCTAAGGGAGAAATAAATACTTTATCTTATAAATGCATATCTTCCAGTATTAGACCTATTTCTAAAAAGTTAATGAACTTCAAAGGAAATGTCCCCAAACATTCCCTATTGTTGAACATTCTCTCTTATTGTTTTAAAAGTTATATGCAGAGTTTGAGAAATCTTCATGTCTACAACAGAATGATTTTAAGTCTCCAAAACAACATAATTTATGGTTTTAAAATCCAAGCATATTTTCATCAGTTGAAATGCAGACAAGTTGTTCTTTATTTTCATTTTTGAAAATTAGTTATTTTGATTTACTAAATATTAATGAAAATATGTATGTGGGGGTATACAGAAGCAACTCCTAGTGTCCTAATGAATTTGTTTCAAAAGAAAGCAAGATATTCTTCTGGTTAAACATGCTTGGTGAGATTTGTGTTTTATCCTGTTTGCTCTATTAAGATAACAGTTGGAGTTTTATTCACTTTCCAGTAAAGCAAAATTGTAATTTAGATCCCCAAGTGAGAAGTAGGAGAATGAGGAGTGAGGGTGGAAGTAAGAACCCAGGGCTTGGAAGCAGTGGCCGCTAAGGCTGTGAATACAAGGGGCTGAACAGGAGGTAGGTGAAGAGCCCCATGCCATGTGATAAGGCCTCCATCCCTCCCCAGCCTGGGTGCAGTCAGGAGGTTTACTTTATGGAGCAGAAGACCCAGAGGAATCAGAAAGGCTCTGCAGTCAGGTCAAGCTGCAGACAGCGGTGAGATACCATGGCCCAAAGAGGATGATCCTGTGAAAGTTCATGGTGAAGCCCTTGCCCCCTTCCCTGATATCTGGACTGCTCATGGAGAGGCTTAAAGCCTCAAGAAAGGGTATCTTTTAAAGTGGATCAGACCAAGGGAAAAGAATTTATCCATACTGCCCTTTGGGGGTCCTCTACCATGAAAAACCAGGTCCCAATATTCACTTTTTAAAAAAAATATTCTTTTAGTTGTAGATGGATACAATATTTTGTTTATTTTTATGAGGTACTGAGGATCAAACCCAGTGCCTCACATGTGCCAGGCAAGTGCTCTACCACTGAGCCACAACTCCAGCCCCCAATATTCACTCTTAAGTCTACAATTTCCAAATGCACATAGAACATCCAGGCAGCTTTTTAGTGCCCTTAATTTTAAACAGCTAGATAACAATCATCATACTTTTTTTTTTTTTGATACCGGGGATTGAACTCAGGGGTACTTGACCACTGAGCCACATCCCCAGCCCTATTTTGTGTTTTATGTAGAGACAGAGTCTCACTGAGTTGCTTAGCATCTCACTGTTGTCTAGACCAGCTTTGAATTCGCGATTCTCCTGTCTCAGCCTCCCAAAGTGCTGGGATTAAAAATGTGTGCCACTGCGCCTGGCTTAACAATCATCAGACATTTGACAAAGACTCTCACATAAAATATAGATGAAAAAAGAAAAAAAAAAAAAACCACAGAAAATAATGCAAAAGAAAAGAGTTTAAAAAAACAATTAAAAAATGAATACTAGGCTCAATTTCAACAAATAAATGGCAAATCAACCAACTGTAATGAGTAGATGTTTCTTGGATATTAATTTGCAAGAACTAACTATAAGAAGGCCTTTTTGACACAATGGAGAAATATGAACAAGCAAGGTCTGATTAAGGAATAACTTTAAGGAATTACTATTATTATTATTTTGTAATAAGAATATTGTGTTTAAGTTTAAGAACTTCTTACATTCTGCTGACACTTTCTAAAGTATCAGTGAGTAAGAAGCTATATTACTTGGAATTTAAAGAGTGTAGAAAAAATGTTTGTGTATGGGAAAAAAACAGATAAAACAAGATAGGCAAAGTGTCAATTATTGCTAAAGTTAGATGTTGCATAAATGGGAGTTAATTGTATTTTATACTTTTATGTATATTTGAAATTTTTCATCATTAAGTTTCTTAAACTGTTTTATAAAATTATGTAACAAATATTAGTGAAACAAGAATAGGAAACTATTAAAATGTACATTCAGAAAATAATGAATAATTTAAATGTAAGAAAAATAAACAAAGACAGTAGAAGAATTAGAAGTAGGGAAAAGAAAGTAAAATAAAAAATGGAAAAATAAAAAATAGGATAGAAAAGATAATAAAGTCTTAATATATGAACTACAACAGCAAACTATCTAGAAAGAGAACAGAGGAGTAGAGAAAATATCAAAAACACAACCAAATGGTAATTACTATACAGTGTATGGAAATTAGTGCAATCACTTTGGAGGACAACTTCTCAATATCTAACAAAATGCAAGATAGACATTATCTACACATATCAATTCTTGTCATATGTACATAGCTCAAAGAATTTCTTTTTTTTTTTTTTGGTACTGGAGATTGAATTCAGGGGCACTCGACCACTGAGCCACATCTCCAGCCCTATTTTGTGTTTTTATTTAGAGACAAGGTCTCACTGAGTTGCTTAGCGCCTCACCATTGCTGAGGCTGGCTTTGAACTCACGATTCTCCTGTCTCAGCCTCCCTAAGTGCTGGGATTACAGGCTTGCGCCACTGCGCCAGGCTCAAAGAATTTCTTGTACTCAGATGAAAAAGGCATGTAGAGTAATGTGGGTTTTTTGTTTTTTTTTTTTTGGTGCTGAGGATTGAACTCAGGGGTACTCAACCACTGAGCCACATTCCCAGTCCTATTGTGTTTTTTATGTAGAGACAGGGTCTCACTGAGAAGAATGTTAATTGCAGACTACTTATAGTAGAATTGTTTTAAATGCTAAAAATTGTTCATCGATGGAATATGTAAATATGTTGTGTATATTTATGGAGGAAAAGCAGCCAAATTGAATGATCTAGCACAACAGGAATCAGCTGAGGGATATGTCTCAGAAAATGATTATTGAGCAAGAAAAGCAAATTGCAGTACTATATATTAAGTTGTCTTAATTACAATGAAGAACAATACAAAGTATTTAGGGACATATTCATTTGTAGTTCAAGTATAAAAACATTCTTGAAAATAATAAACACCAACATTGAAGACAATAGCTCCCACTGCGTTGGAGCTTGGTGGGTAGAGAGGAAAAGAACTACAGAGGAACACCAGTTATCTTTACCTACATTTGCAAAGCTTGACTTTTAAAAGCTGGTTGATGGGTGTTCATTTTATTGTTTTCACATGTTTTGACATGATCTTGATAGACTATCACAAATAAATAATAAAACTTCTCAAATCAAAGAAAATGAATATTTAAAATTGGAAGAGCCCAAGGAACGTTTATCACCAGGAGTAACTAGAGAGCAACACTCAAATGCATTGTTGTAAAATTTCAGAAAACCAAGGATAAAAGGAAAATTCTAAAGGTTTCAGGAGTACAGACCAGTTACAAATGAGTAAGAATAAGAATACAAGGTAAGTAGAAGGCAATGAAAGTGTTTTAAAAAGTGAGAGAAAATTATTTCTAGCACAGAATTCTATATCCAGCCAAGCTATCAGTCAAGTGTGAGTGTAAAAAGCTTTTTTAGGTAAACAAGACCTCAAGAAACTTTGTTTCCAACTACATTTTCTCTGGAAGGTACTGGGAGAGTTTCTTTAATTAAAATGACAGTAAACTAAGAAAAAAAAAAAAAGACAATGACATGAACTCAGTTTTGAGAAAGAGGATGGTCTCCCTAGGATAGCAGTGAGAGGAAGTTGAAAAACAACAACAAAACAAAATCCACAACTGTACAACAGGGTCAGATGGCAACCAGCCAGGATGGGAGCAAAATGTAGGGCTCCCAAGAGGATGTAGTGAGGAAAAAAAAAAGAAAAAGACCCATAGATTGACATGTTTGTACTCTAGTTCTGATGGGAAGTTCAGAGCTACATTAATGACAGGTACATAAAATTACTCAAAAAACTCGAGGCAACTATTAAGTCCACAGAGAGAATTAGAAACAATACAAGAGAGGAACTGTGATCATCGTAGACTACATGGCTCAGCTGTAACACTTTTTTATATAATTGTAGTTATGTCAACACTGGACATATTGATGAAACCAAAATGTCATATAAAAATATTGTGGAGATGGGGAGAAATTAATACGTAGAGTTCTCAGAGTTATAGCTTACTCTTCTATTGAAAGAATTCAGGAGTTAAATATGGGAATTTTTTTAAAATCAAGAAATGTCAAAATTAGCATGCATGATATTTACAATTCAAAAATGACCACCTCTGAGGAGAGGTTTGGATGGAAACGTGTGGGAGAGAAGTTAGAGTTTCTCCCTGATGAAAATCTTACAGTACATTTCTGTGCCCAGAGCCAGAAGCACTGTCACCATCTAAAAACTTGTTAGAAAAATAGGACCTCTGGCCCAGGCTGAGAGAATAAGATTCTGCATTTTTATCAAGAAGTTTGGGTGGAATTTGGGAAGCAATTATTCTTGATGTGGTGTATCTACATTGTGCTTAGTTTTTCAAAAGGGATGTGGGAAAGGTGGAGATAGAAAGCTTAAATAATTAAAAAAATAAGCCCTAGAACATGTGAACAGAAGTGAAATTATCTGAAACAAGTCAGGGTGGGGTTGGAGTGGCAGGGTCACCTTGGAAGAAAGAGGGTGCTAACACTGAATATGCATCAATAACAAGTCAAGATCCATTTAAATTAATTTTGAAATAATAAATTAGTCAAATATGATGATATGATAACAGTCACAGGAGAGGACTTTATTAATAATGAGATTGTTAAGCTTAGGGTTCGTTACTGAATTGTAAGTACAGAATGAAAAACTCTTCCCTCCCTCAGGCTAGATCATTGTGGTGCTTTATATTGCCAGCAGGTGGTTAGATCCAGTACAGTGAAATCATTTTTTTTCCACTAGGTAAGTAAAAAAGTTACTTATAATGAAAATTCTGCTTGAAAATCCCCTTAAAGCACCTCTAAAGTACTCTCAGTATATTAACATACTGATATACTTTCCCTCCTCCTTCCTCCACAGCATTGAAATAAATTTGTTTCGTTAGTCGAACATGAGATAAAGTAGCTGGTTTGTGTTTAGGCGCCAAGTTGAACAAAAAAACCCACCATTTCTTTCTTTCTTTTTTTCTTCCGTACTGGAGATTGAACCCAGCAGCATTCTACCTTTGAGTTATACCCCTAATCCTTTTTTTATTTTGAAATAGGGTCTACTGAGTTGCTCAGGCTGACCTCAAACTGGTGATCCTCCTGCTTCAGACTCCAGAGTGGATGGGATTATAGGTGCACTCCATGTGCCCAGCCACATTTTTAAATAAAAGAAAAATCTTACTACCCTATGGGAGGGATGGCTTACACTATCACAGCACTGGGACACCTGAAGAACCCACAACTTCCATTTTATGTTCACTGATGGGTGGCGAACAGGATGATACAAGCAGGTGCAGAATATTGGAGAGGTCTCAGGCAAGTATACAGATGGAGACCCAATACCATATGTTTAAATATTTAACCATGATAAATCAAGTTAACAAACTGTTAAAATGAGGTCTGGCCTCTCATCTTGACACAGCCTTCACACTGGAGCATGGCAGCATGGGTAGGGCATAGCCTTCTGGGACCATTGCCCACTGCCTTCTCTTCTACTTCTGTGAAGAGACTCAATGACAAGGCTGGCTTCTAGGCCTCTCCTTTTACTTACAAAAAGTTTGTATTGATAGTACCATCTGTGCTGGGGAAAGTAGACCTAGAGAGACCCACACGGTCCCTCATGGTAGACTTGAGGTTTTGGGGGCTGAGAATACCAGGATCCTGAACTCCAAGTGAATATTTTACCTTCACCTCCTTTTAGCTGGAGGATGACCAAAGGAAACCTTTTTTTGAGTGTGAGGTCCCATAATATTGTGATATCATATGAAATATACATTTAGTCTCTGCTTTAGTCCCTGGGACAGAGTTTCTAAGACCTTTGTAGATAGGGGTGCTAGAAGAATCTTTTCTTGTATATTTGGTCTTCGATTCTGATTCCTGAAATAGACCTTATAATTTCCTGAGTGTCTGATTCAGCTTCTAAATCCTTTGGGATTTCCCTGAGTGATGGCAGTTTCTTTTGTTCTGATGAAGTCTCTCTTGGGAGCTCCTCTATATACCCAGTGTGGGAGTTGGATGCCAGGGGAACCAACCATGTTATTACAGTATTGGAACCTTCCCCTAGCCTCTGAGGTGGTAAGGAGCTGAAGGCTGTTCATCAACCATGGCAATGATGTAATCAACGTGCCTACTTAATGAAACCTCCATAAAACTCCCAAAGGACAAGATTCAAATCTGGATTGCTTCTGGATTGCTGAACATGTGGAGGTCCCTGGAGGGTGGCATGCCTGGAGAGGGCATGGACACTCTCTCTCCTCCCCACAGGCCTTGCCTATGCATGCTTTCTATCCAATTATTCACCCGTATCCTTTGTAATATCCTTTATAACAAACTGGCAAGTACGAGTGTTTCCCTGAGTTCTTGAGCTTCTCTGGCAAATTAACTGAATCTGAGGAGGGTGTCTTGGGAACCCATTTATTGCCCCTTGGTCAGAAGTACAGTCACAATTGGGACTTGCAATTAGTGTCTGAAGTAGGGAGTATTCTTGTGGGACTGAGCCCTTAACCTGTGGAATCTGACGTGATCTCCAGGTAAACAGTGTCAGAGTTGAGTAAAACTGTAGGACACCCACTTGGTGTCTGCAGGAAACCAGTGGGGAGAAATCCCCACATACACATTATGGTGATTAGAGGCAAGGCACTCTGTACTGAGAGTGACAGTAGGAAAAACTGAATGATAAGGTCCCTCATTCTAGCCTCTGCAGTCTAATTTGCATGATTAAATATACATATGATCATTCATTATGGGTAATTTCCTCAACTCTTTGAGTTATGACACCTGTGTGTTCACTGTCCAAACATCAGGGTCTTGAGGGATGTGAGACACCAGGCTTCCACAGACAGCAATAACACTCAGGACTGTCTTTTAACTTCTAGGAAAGACTTCATGCTTTACATGTCCCTTCACTGAACTAAAATGTAGGCAATGAGAGTTTTTCTCAGCAATTCAGACTAATTTCTAATGTTTTCCTGAAATCCCCAATACAATTTGGATGCACATTTAGAATAAAATCCAGCAAAGAAGGTGACATTCAATACATATGACTAGACAAAACCAGCTCTGATAAAAGGAAGCCTTGTTAATTTTCAGAGCTTCCATGGCCATCAATCATAGTTTTCATCATCTTCTCGGTCCATGCTAAAGACACTATTGTGTTGCACATTCCCAGGGTCACCCCTCACAGATTGGGAAATATCATAGATAAGTTGCACCCACTAATGTCTCTATTAAAAGCCATTTGGGTCATTTTAGGTGATTACAGATTTGAAATATCTATACTTACGATATTTCTATCCTGTGGTACTAAGTATTATAACTGAATTGACTACATAGTACTTCTACAGAAAAATACCTATTGCATAGTCTAAGAAAGTAAAAAATTGGCTGAATGGCTTGACCTGGGCTCCACTTGGGGAAAATACACAATCCAATGAAAGCTATGTCTAGATGTCACTCTGTTCTTTTTGTTTTCTCTGCTCAGTGTCTAATAGCACGCCCTGGAAACCTAGAATATATAAACTTAAAATCTCCTCTAAGAAAAATGTCTTGCTTTTTTCTTAACAACAAGCAATAATATATATATATAATGTTTGTACATGGGGCTATGTGGTATAGAAAACAATTAATATAATCCACTTATCAAATATTTATTGAGCACCTACTATGTGCTAGACACTGGGTTAGATGCTGGGAAACAACAAGAAGAGGGGAAAAATGGTATGATCACATGAGAGAGAACCTGTAATCATAGAATCACAAGAAATGTTTGGAAAATAACTTCTATGCTCAGCCTGTAAAATCATAGTATTGTAAGGATGATGTTGCACTCTAAAAAGGTGAAGTGTTTGGTGATATTTTGATACCAATTTCTCCCTTAAAGAAAGTGTTGCAACTCCTTCAGTTAGTTGGGAGAATTCAGCTTGCTGTGAAATGCTCTGGCTGGTTGGGGTGAGTTGTGTGTCTGTGTTTGAGAACACTGAACCTTGAAAGAACATCTGTTTGGCTATTTTGTTAAATGAAACTCAAGTCACCCGGGCTTTGCTAATGGCTTCATTGTGCTTCATGACTTTCCACCACATGAACAAAATCACCTAACACCTCTGTCTGTGGCTAAAACTGTCATTTATCAGTTAAAGCCTACTGACAAAGAAAACTGGAGAGACTGCAATCCCAGCTTCCCTATTCAAACAGTTTTCACATTTCAGCAACCACTCTCTAGCTGCTCCCTCTGTAATAAGGACCTCCGGGGAGGGGATGTTTGCTGGGAATGTTTATTTTACAAGATAGACTAATGGCTTCAAGGTCTGGTCCCTGGCTAGGTGATGGCACCATTTCTTCACTGTAACTCTTCCCAGGAGAAAACAATGATGAGAGAAAAGGTAGTGATTGCTCACTTTGATTTTGTGATAGGAGTGCTGAGAAATTCTAAAGCAAATTCTTAAACTTAAATCCATTACAATAATCTAAAGCCCCTACCCTGTGCTGGCTGAAGAATCTTAAGTCAAAGGTGTTTCAGACACTGTCTAGACCAATGGGTTTCAAATGCTTTTTGAACTTTGGAATATATACTTGAAAGTAAATTCCCCACCCAGGTTCCCATCTGTAAAATAATACATAAAATAATAAAGTTGCCCCAAGAGAAGCAAAGGTGAGGGTCCCAGAGCTCTGTGTTTCAACAAACCTCAACCCAGAGGTGGGGCCTGAGGCACCTCTTTGGTCTTTCTGGAACTTCTGGGAACTGGATGGGTTTCATGAAACCTCCTCCCTTTGCCTAAACCTGAAGCCTGGAGCCTTAGGGACATCCTACCAGGGTCAGTTCTTCCTGGATAATCTCAAACAGTCACAAGGTGCTGCAATTATAAGGTTTGGAATGGTGATCTAGGTTATCATTCCTTACATCTTGGTATGCTCTCAATTATTTAAGTAGCCAATCTGAGGTTTCACACCACAAGAGCAGAACTAAAGAACACAAAGTGTGTGTGTGCTTGTGTGTGTGTGCTCATGTGTGTGTGTGCATGTGTGTGTGTGTGTGGTGGGGCCTTGGGATGGTGAAGGGAAGTTCAGACATGAAATTTCATAATAGAAACACATAAATGATGGTCTGAAGTTTTCGTGTCCCGGAGCCAGATGAGGGAAGTGCCCTGAGATCCTTGAAAGGGACTAGGTCTCCAGCCAAGTATGTGGCAGGTGGCCAGAGGAGGGTGAAGATCAGCCATTGTCTGGAGTGCGACCTTTGAGGGCCCAGCTTTCTCTTGGGTATAGTATCTGCAGCAGCAGGGAGGGCTGATCAGTCAGAGCCACAGCAAACATCTGCCATTTCATCTGGTCCTTACAAATCCCTGAAGAAGTGTAGGGAAACATTAGCCCTATTCTAAAGAAAAGGAAATGGGGAGTAGAGGGGGTAAGTGACTTGCTCAAGGTCAGAGTTCTGGGAATAGGCAGAGCCCAACTCTGGTGCTATTTCAACTACCCCACTGAGGCTGGACAGAAATACAAATAAAGAGAGCCGTTAACATTTCCTAAAAAAGCATTAGTTTGAATTTTTTTCTAAACCTGGCAAAGATTATATTATGCAGCAGTCCTGATTTCTAAACTGGTGGGGAAAAAAGGTAGACATATGGTGAGATAGCTGGGATGGGAAAGGCAAAGAAGGAGTCGAGAGGGACGGGAGGTTTAGACTGCTATGGCTTGAATTTTGGCCCTGCTACTAATGGCTCCTACCATCCTGAGTAAACTGACCATTCTGAGTAATGTTGAGTAACCTTGACTACTATGTGCCTAGTTTCCCTAACTGAAATAAGCGTGAGACTAATGGTACCCAGTTCATAGCACTGTTGCAGAGTTATATAAGTCAACATTAGGGACACTCTTAGTTCTTAGTATATAGAAAACGCTATGGAAGATATGTTAATTAATTTTTAACAGGCTGTGTGCTCCTGTTATGGTGCTCACAGATAAGCCATAGCAACTTTTTGAAGCTTGAAAATTAGGTTATGGTTTTCTTCTTGTTTTCCTGAAATTTGTTCCCACAATCCTTGACCCAGTGACTTTATGAATCCCACTTTATTCCAGCTCCTGCCCTACTTTTTCCTTTGGCCACCCCTGATGACTACTCAAGCCCTTAATGGCTAGTTCATTTTCTTTCACACGTTCCATGATGAATCATCTATTCCTATAGCGCATGAAACAATGTTCAAGCCCGTGGCTTATTTTAAATGTACCTTGGAGTCATACTAAAATTCTATCAACAGGGGGCGCTCAAAGAACAGCTTTAAAACCATGACACTGCTTTAGCAACTCTGAAAAAATAAAAAAGAAGCAAATCATTTTATGACTGTCCGATTTTGATATTAATCAGAAAATAAGAGGAAATAAATTCAAAGCAATATAAGTAGACAGTATTACTAAGACAGTGGTTGGTTTTTCTCTAATAGAAAATGATTTACTTAGATATCCATCTCTCTAGGGAAATCCAAGTAAAGATTTTGATTTTACGTTCATAAACATGACAATGTACTGCAAGAGTTGTACTATTTAGATATTCCCTTTGGAATTGTTTTGCTTAAGAAAAATTCAGAATAATTGTGCTTAGTCTGTTTGTGAATATAAATATTCAGGGATGTCAAGTTGAATGAAATGTTAAAACTTTGGTAAAAATTTCTGTGAGATGTGTGAAACGGACTTTTATTTGCAATGTGCTAATGTTTAATTAGGAGGTTCAGATAACATTTATGGGTTTGTATAAGGTGGGAGGAATGCCTGTTATTATTTGTTTCACTAGAATATCTTCAAACTTGGAATTCTGCTTATGTGATAACTGCTTGGGGCTCTGTCTTAAGCACTGATTCTACCCTGGGAGGAAGACTAAGCTCATCTGTGGTGGGGCTGTGATGTTTGGGAAGTGATTTTTAAGACACAATTAAGGGAATGAAGAATTCTTAGAGGGAAAATGGTGGAGCATTAAACCTTTTGTGATAGATCTTTATGGTTTTGTGGGAATGTGATAGATTGGATGTCATTGGATGCTGGATTTATGAAGTGCTTTTCTTCCAAATAATTCAAAGGTCTTTCTCACAGGAGCTGTGACTATAAAACCTGAAGATTGGATCTGTACAAACTGCACAAGCAATAACCCTCACTGCTGTATAACTGCATCATGTAGGTGGTCTTACATATGCAGTATCTGAGCAGGGAGTGCTGGGGGCTACTCTCATGATCTCTTAGAGGAAAAAAATTGCAGTTTTTCTCTACCAGATCATTTTTCAAAGATCACATTTGCAGTCACTGCCGGCACCTGGATTCAAATGCAGGTTTCCTACTTCCAAATATATAGGCATAGGCACAAGTTTCTAGGCCAACTCAGTAGATAACTCCAGGGTCCCTTCCAGTTCAGGATGTGACCACTCTGTCATCTACATAACTCAAATGTGAGTACTGACTACAGCATTTTTTCCCTTTATTCTATTTATTTAGTGAAATACGAACCTTAGAGAGTAAGGTGATTAATACACAAAGTAATAGGATTGTTTTTCACCTGTGATTTTTACATAATTATCATGATTTTTGAGCTTTACCTCACATCTGAGGGAAAACAAATGATTCTGATTTTAAGATATTTTACCATAATGGAGAACTGACTAAAATTATGGCACACCTATAAAATGTAATATAATTGCAACCAATTTAAATCATGTTTTCCAAGAGTATTTCAAGTCATGGAAAGCTGTTTACCATATACTGCTGCATCAAATGAAAGGCTATGAAACATTCCCTGAGCTGCACTGAGACCTTTCTTTTTCTCTTCCAGTCTCAGCTGCTCTGGGAGTGGTGGTTTATGGTGCAGACAGACATGGCCAAGTTCAAGAACCACACCATGCACAACCAATCCCCAAACTGGCACAGAAATGGCATAAAGAAACCCCAATCACAAAGATATGAATCTCTTAAGAGGGTAGACCCTAAGTTCCTGAGAAATATGCATTTTGCCAAGAAGCACAACAAGAATGGCCTGAAAAAGATGCAGGCAACAACGCCAAGGCCCTGGTAAAGCCCAAGATGCCAAAGGGTGCTAGCTGCAAGCTTGATCACCTTGCTTTGCTTTCCCAGCCCAAGTACAGGAAGTATGCTTATGCCTACATGGCCAGGGGTTGTAGGCTCTGAGGGCCAAAGGTCAAAACCCAAACCCAAGCCAAGACCCAGGGTGCAACTCCAGCCCCAGTACCAGGCTCCAGCTCTTGCTCCCAAAGGTGCCCAGGCCCCCACGGGTGCCCAGGTCCCTGTGAAGGCTCTGTGGATATGAGGATAGAAGGACTGGTGTGACCCCTGAGCCCCTGTCTACAGGGACTGGTGTCCCCCTGTGCTTTTTGTACAGGAGGCAGGGAAAAAAAGAGGCTATGAAAAGAGGTATGTGAAATATATGCACAGTAATATACACATAAAGACCAGAATGATATGTACCAAAATATTAATAGTTGTTTTCTTTGGAGGGTGTTATGATATGCTATTTTTATTTTCTCCTTTCAAAAAATTCTATATTGTCTGCAATTATAATGCTTTATGTTTATAATCAGAAAAACATGAATCTGATTTTACATAATATTAAGCCTTTTAAAAGCTTTATAAAAATAAGATATAAGTTTATTTCTTAGAAAAATTCTCCAGGAGGAAATATTTCCTACCTCGTTTCCTTTACTTCCAGCACTGGACTTCATTTCCTTCGGTTGCTTGTAAAAGAAAACAAGAGTGTTTAGTTGGAGAAGCACTATCAGTCGCCTACCTAGTCGGACCCACTGTGGTCATTTTCTTGGCCATAGTTTTGACTTCTAGAAGCGTCCTCCAACTCACTGGAACCTAACCTACCTGCTTAGATTCTACAGAAAGGAACACCAAAAACAAATACCAGTTTAAATTTGTGTATGCAAATATCTTTATGTTAACCTAAATTTTATCTTTCAGAAAGTAGACCTTCTGAGGTTGATTCAGTGGGGCTACAACATTCAGGTGAGATACTTGCTGGATGTTAATAAGCCAGAGGAACAACCTGTTTCCGGCAAGGAAAAAAAAAAAAAAAAAAAAAAGAGCAATAGGGCCTTTGGGAATCTAAGTATGCAAAGAATTAGAAAGAAGACAGGAAGAGAACTCTAGGTCAAGAGGAAGTGGTAAAAACGAGAAGCAACAGGATGAGGCTGGGTTGCAGCTTTCTAGACATGCCAAGGCAAACCGCACAACTGTTGTACCCAGGGAACACCCTGCATGCCCAAAATGAAAATGCTTTCAGCCACACATATTGTTACCGGATATTGCTTCCTGGGGAGATTTTAAAAATGAAACCAGGAATGCTTAGCTGTTTTAAGATGGAGTATCTTTGTATCAAAAGATATTGAGCAAGCCGGGCGCAGTGGCTCAAGCCTGTAATCCCAGCACTTAGGGAGGCTGAGACAGGAGAATCACAAGTTCAAAGCCAGCCTCAGCAATGGCGAGGCGCTAAGCAACTCAGTGAGACCCTGTCTCTACATAAAACACAAAAATAGGGCTGGGGATGTGGCTCAGCGGTCGAGTGCCCCTGAGTTCAATCTCCAGTACAAAAAAAAAAAAAAAAAAAAAAAAAGATATTGAGCAACTACTATGTATACTCACATCCTACATCACCACTGTTGAGAACTCAGGCTGTCTGAGATAAGGTTCAGTGATCTTTCTACTGTTTTAATTCTTCCACGTGGCATATTTTATTTCTCTATGTGGTCCTTAATCTCATCTAAGAAGCACCTAACTAAATTCACTGAACCATAGGGCTTATTACTAAAGATGTATTTAATTTGGGAGGACAGAAAAAGCCCATGTAATTTCACTGCCAAACTTACCAAATGTCTAAATTCTACTGAGAGACTCCCATTGGAAGATTCTTCAATGGACATGGCTTTGACATGAGTTCCACAAAGGACGAATCTTCGATTGCTAGACAGGAAATCTTAGTTATTTACATGGTCTCAGGTAAAATATATTTATGAGATGCAAAAAAAAAATCCTACAAAGTAAATATCTTACCTTAGAGTTGAAACATTCCTGTAAAACCAAGAAGATTCTTTAAAATTGGCTGTTTAATAGATCTATTAAAAACATGCTAGTATTCTTAAAAGGATAGTACATAGAATTTCATTTTGAGTCTTTATAGCAAAAAAAATGAACTCTTCATTGGGATATATTAAATGTTTAAGTTTCAAAGTCAACTATTTGAAGTATATTAATATGTGAAGTTCAAAATTGCTGTTTAAAATAAGAGCAATTCATTTAAAAAACATTGTTACATTTGAAATGAAATTAGAAAACTTACTTGTCAATTGATGCTTTAACTTTTACCTGATAGTTTAGTTCTGGTAATTTTATCAGTAGTCTGAAAAGAGACATCAGAGATAAAATTTAAAAGTGTTAAAAGCCTGTTTTATGTTTCAAGAATTAAATACATTTATGGCATATACATACAAATAAAACTTGCATTATCTCCGGTTATATGCAATATATGTGTTTATACATGTTTTCAAAACAAAGTTCCTCTTTAGTTTTTCATGTTACTAATGCTGACATCAACCACAAAATATTATTATAGACAAACATTTGGAAAATATTTGCATATTGCTTCAGTTGATGTCTGCTGGATAATACATTGCCCTGGTCAGAAAAATAGTTTTCTATTTGGCTAAAGTTCAAACCTGAGTTAAATGTATAGCTACAAGAAAAAAAATGCAAGTAATATAGCCCTATTTTATTCTTGTAGTATAAAAATCATTTTGTAAACTTAGTAAAACTATATGTTCTATGGTAACAGTTGTATGGAGAAAATATTGAGAAAGACCAGGCCTCTGGAATAGATATGGAAAATCCCAATTCAAATACATTTGTAATCTTTAAACACACTATACTTAGGGCCAGATACATACCTGAAATCCCAGTGGCTTAGGAGGCTGAGATGGCAGGATTGCAAGTTCAAAGCCAGCCTCAGCAACTTAGTGAGGCCCTAAGCAATTTAGCAAGACTCTCTTTTTAAAATAAAATATTAAAAGGTTGAGAATGTGGCTCAGTGGTTAAACCCCACTGGGTTCAATCTTCAGTACCAAAGAATAAAAAAATAAAAAGGGCTGGGAATTTAGCTTTATGGTAGAGTGCTCCTGGGTTGAATTCATAGCACCAATAAACAAATAAAACAACAACAACAACAACAAACCTCACACATGTAAATACATTATCCTTAGGAACAACAAAAATGTTCAAAACTAAAAATGACATAACTTCAAACAAACAAGCAAAGTGTGGAACAACTTTGTCAGAAGATGCTCTACTTTTTTGCTTCCTCAACTCTTCAGAGTGTGTCTCGTGATGTAATCTGTCTGTGGGTTCAGTGCAGCAAGCAGAGATATTCATGCACTCACTCAACCATTCATTCACACACTCATCCCAAGCCTCACTCTTTCACTCAGCGTGTGTACAGTACCCAGTACAGTTTCAAGTACTTGGGAACTGGCATAGCAAAGACTGGGGAGGGGAGAAATATAGGCATGGCAATACCAAAGCAAGGAGTCCAGCCAAACAGAGGGAATATAGAGTGTGGTGACAATATATCAGGATCAGAGAAATAAAATGGATTACAGCACAAACAAAAGGTGGACTGTAACAAAGGTTCCTTAAATGTCCTTAAACTGTCAGACCAGTTTCTGAGTTAGATGTGTGTTAAATATAAAGTCTTTAGTGGTGGGTGATGCAGAGGGTGTGCAGTCACATGAAATCAGGCCAGATTCTTTCCCTCTCTACCTTCCTTTTTGTCCTGCTTTGAGGAGGATCATTTTCACTCTGATGATGACTCTGGAGTCCCCAGTATCCTCACTTTGAAATAGAAGAATGCTATGTATGCTATGGTAGAGAGTTTTCAGGAAAACACTACATAGAATGTACAGGATCATTGATCAAGACAGTGGGAAGCCAGGTTCAGAGAAAGAGGCTGAGGGCTCAGCATTCCAGTAGAAAAGGGCAAGACTCCCACATCAGGGCTGATGTTCTATGCCCCGGGCACTCACTTTAACCAGAAGGCAAGGTGGTATCCTTGAGGGCCCTCTCTACTCAGAATGCCTTGCTGGGCAACGTCTGCTCTCTCCGCTTTTGTCTCAGAGAGCATATTAGACTTACTACACCATCTGTAGGGAGTGACAAGGTGTAAGATGTCCACCACTGATCCATCCTATTTCCCTTTATACTATCTTCTGAGTTACATAGAGATGTGGCATTGAGGAATGAAAAACTTTTGAAAAGAATAAAATTTAATAAGAAACCTACCAACTGATTTTTGTTTTTGGTATTTAGGTCTTGGTGCAAAATTCACACAAAGAAACTGATTGAGAAGTTTAATTACAGTTTTGGAATGCAAATTGAAGGCAAATTTCCTTTATAGATGTTGGTTAGATGCCTTGATCATGGACCCTTATCATAAGACCCAAACTTGTCTCTACCACTTCGTGACTTACTAGAGTCTGTGATTTCAGATTTCTAGAGGTGACTAAATTATTAGCAATTTAAAGCTTTAGGCTTTGGAGTTTGAACCACAATGAAAATCTCTGAAAATAAGAACTCAAACTCATTGTTTTAAGTGGTATTAGGGAAAACTACATTTTGATTGCTCTTGCTTATGGAAAAGATCAAATACATGGCTAAAGAGAAACAAAAATCTACAAAACCCATGTGTCTTTAAATTAGGTACACAAGGATGTATTGAAAAGTATAGTGTTCAGAGTTTTTGTGGAAAATCCAATAAGCCAATTACTGGGTAATCACAAGGGAAGAATGTGCCACTACATTTCCTGCATAGGATATTCAAAACCTTCCCAATTTGTCCCCCATCTGTCTTCTGCATTCTGTCTCTCTTTGCTCCCCACAAATAAAAAACTGACTTGGGAAGCTGTTGTTTCTATACTCTCACTCTCCTACAATTCTCCTCCTCTTCCCCATCTCTCTGGTCCTCTCAAGTTAACCTTTCCAGCAGTTAACCCCATTGTGATATTATAATTCCATGCTTTGATACTAATATCCCTCACTTCCTCATTAATATCCCACATTGTCATGCTATGGACAAGCAGAGCTCTCATCTCAACATTTCTGCAGGAATTTACCAAAGCTCAGCACTGGGTTCACAGTGGGTACTTGATAAAGAACAGTTGAATGTAAGGTAACATAAAAGAAACTAGCCTTGATTACATAGTGGCTATGGCTCCATGAACAAGAAATGATAGAATGTGTTCTGCCTACCTTAGTTTTACAGTGAACTGAATGAGGGTTTTAAGTACCATCGGCCTCTGAGGGTGGGTTGGCATGCACGGCTGTCGCTCAACCACAAATGAACTAGATGAAAAGGAAATTGAAAAGAAAATAAAGCACACCATTTGAATATTGACAATATTGACAGAATGCAAACCACAGAGCGACAGGTTGCTATCCTGTTCATATCCTCTCAGTCCAAATATGCTACATCTAGAAAACTTTAAAGCTCCCATTAGGGCTGGGATTGTGGCTCAGTGGTGAAGTGCTTGCCTGGCATGCATGAGGTACTGGGTTCAATCCTCAGCACCACATTAAAAAATAAATAAATAAATAAATAAATAAACTTATAAAAAATTAAAGAATGACTTTATACAAAAAAACTCTCATTAAACTCAAATCTTTCCAACAACTTCTCATAAATAATTACCACAAGATAGGCAAATGCCTAAAGATTGTCCTAATTAACAATAGCAAGGAATTCTTAATTATTATATTTAAATCATTAATAAAGGTCCATTTTATCATATTAAACAGTTAATTTTATGCCACTGAATATTCATGAACTGAACATTAGTATGCACATTTACTAATTATCATACTATAATTAGGAGCATATGGGTATTTTTTTCTTTTAGTGAGCTTATAAACACAAAAACGTTCTCCACCCTCATTTCTTGGATATGCACTGAAGATGAAACCTTCAAAATCTTTTCTAAAATGTGAAAACGGAGCTGAGTGGGTGCTATAGCTTAGCTCATGAAAAATTGACTGAGCTGGGGAGAAAAGTATTGGTGAATACATAGTGAAGAGTAGAAACGTTTCTGGAACTTCCTGGAGGCTCTCTTGGCTTCTTCCTGAGGTCCATTGTTCCATATTTCCTGCCACTCCTTCACCTAAAACCAAAGCCGCAGGCAGGGTGTCCTTACAACTTCACAGAACTAAGGATGCCATGAAGCAGGACACTGATAACATACACCTCACTTACTTCTTGAAAAGGTTGTAGATCAAGAAGGTCACTCTTTCTAGCAGGTGCATTCTTTGCAGTGGGATAGGGTCACCTTCATATGTCATTTTGGTAGATTGCTCCTCTAACTTCTCCAGTTGCCTTCTGAGTTGGAAGAGACTTTCGGCCAATAGGGTAAAGCTATTGAACAGAACATGATAGTTTTTCCACTTAATAATCAAGTATTTTGACAACTGCTCATATTTTGCAAAAATTAAATTAATAAGTAATTATCAAATTAATTAAATGAATCACTTAATTTCAGTAAGGCTAGTTGAAATTCTTTATTTTCCTAATTCATTTCTTCTTGAATATGCATCATCTATGTTAAATATTTTTAAATTCATACTTTCAACTATGGACATCATTTATGAAATTTCATCAATATCTGGAATTGTATCCCTTTCAATTAGCCTTTGTTTAAGTCTATTAAGCATAAATATGTTAATATGGCACTTGCTAAAAGGCAAAGAGAAAATTAAAACTATAAAATGCATTACATGATGAAATTTATGTGTAAGAATGCTGACAAAAAAAGTGTAAAACTGACCTCCCTCTATGTGTGTATATTTACAAGTTCCTTTGGCAAAAGGTAAATTAGTATTTTAAAATGCTTGCTTCTGATATCTGCTTGGAGTTCTGCTCACTATATGGTGATTTGACTTCAAAAATAGAGATGGGGGCTTGGGCCACAAAAATAGGCAAGATTAAGAACACTGGAATGGACAAGAAAGAGGCCTCCAGCTAGAGGAGGCAGAGCATCTTACCAGACTTCAGAGGTCCATCTGGTCCACAGCAGCTCTTTCTAAGTACTGTGCATAAACAATTGTAGAAGAGTTGTCCAATCTCTGCTGGGTTTTGGTATAAGCAATGTTATATTTTAAGGTCTTTTTTTTTTTTTTGGTACCAGGAATTGAACCTGGGGTGCTCAACCACTGAGCCACATCCTCAGCCCTTTTTAATATTTTATTTAGAGACAGTGTCTTGCTAAGTTGCTTAGGGCCTAGCTAAGTTGCTGAGGCTGGTTTTGAACTTGAGATCCTCCTGCCTCAGCTTCCCAAGCAGCTGGGATTATAGGCTTGTGCCATCTCACCCCTCTGATATTTTAAACTTTTTATTGCTCTCTTTATTACTTTGTTTTCAGAAAAACAGAGAGTACTGTGGGATTAGAGAATCAAAGTAACTCTCCAAGGAAAATAATGTTTTAAAATGAGCCCAATTCCTCACATTTCTTAAGAAGTCTGGCTAGGCAGAGCTCTAAGTGAGGGGTCCCCAGTTACTACGTGCTTTCATTTGTATTGAAGTATAATTTTAAAGAGCAATTTGAGATTTTAACTGTACATTTTTGTTGCTCATCATACTTTCCAATTGTTCTCTTGATAGTTTTATTTTATATTTGTGAGGTGAAAACCCCTATCAACATTTTTATCTTATAATGAAAGGACACATATGTGTGCATACACAGTTGGGGGATGTCATGGTATGTTAACCACTTGAATCTTTATAAACTTATTTTTTAATTAAAAAGTAAAAAATGTATATGCTTATAGTATATAATATGATGTTTTGATACATTTATACACTGTGAGAAGGCTAAATCAAAGTTAAGTAATACATATTACCTCACCTTTTTGAGTGGAGGGTGAGAAACCTAAAATCTACTTTCTTAGCAATTTGTAAGTATATAATAAATCCCACAATGTACAAAAAATCTCTTGAACTAATTCTTCCTTTCTAACTGAAACTTTGTACCCTTTGACCAACAAAGTATATTTTCCTTAACAAAATAAATGGCTGTTAAAAACACAAGGCTCATGTTTAACTCTGATATCTTAAGAGTGCAATGCATGCAACATTTAAAAAGTTGAGCTGTTTTCAGGATTTTGAAGCTAGCATTGATTACATCCTTAAAGAAAATGTATTGCTGGTTTCCAAAACTCATTTGAGTCTTTCAAGATTGGTATTTTGTTTGTACAAATTAAGCATTTCTTATGCATTCTATAGATGTTTCATTCCTCCCACAAAGGAATGATGATTGAGAGCACTGAGACAATTCCACTGTGGTGTCCAACTGTAGAGTTCCCAGCTGCTAATAAGCCATCAATAAGCTACATGTCAACCTGCATTCTCCAGCTGGGCGACATTGTTTTCTACTTCCTGTGGTTTTCCCTAGAAACTAAAGTCAATTCGCTTTACCAGTTTTGAAGCTGGTCGAGCCCGTTGTGGAGTGGACCTCCTATACAGGCGATCTGCTGCCGCCTCTTCCAGTCCTGCAGCTCCTCTACCAGCATGCTGTTCATGAGCAAGTCTGTTTCATTTACTATCTGTGTCATCTTGCTGAGTGTTTCCTAAAAACAAAGATGAGAACCAAGAGGCTTTCATAAGCAACAACCAGAGTCAGTCACAACTTAGCTTGTAAAACAACTGGACCTGGGAGTTAAAGACTTTTTTAAAATGTTAACCAAACATTTTACCAAATACTAACTTTTATTTGCCATAGCACTGTCTTCTTTTTTTCCGGGGGTGGGGTGGGAGTGGGGTAGGTATCAGGGATTGAACTCAGGCATTCGACCACGGAACCACATCCCCAGTCCTATTTTGTATTTCATTTAGAGTCAGGGTCTCAATGAGTTGCTTATTGCTTTGCTATTACTGAGGCTGGCTTTGAATTTGTGATCCTCTTGCCTCAGCGTCCCGAGCCGCTGGGATTACAGATGTGTACCACTGTGCCGGGCTTGGCACTGTCTTTTAAACAATTAAATTATTGCATTTAGATAACATCATAAGGAAAGAAGAATGACCACAGTTTAACATTCTCCTAAAACATTTCAGTGTAAATATGTTATATATATATTGTTTACTTCTGTGATAATATTGAATCATGTGTTCAGAACCCATATATTTGTCTTTTCAAGGGATGTTTATAAATGGAATTAATTTTTATAACCATTATTATCCACTTATTTGAAAATGTACTGGCTAGAAATTGAGGCTTTCTGTGTTAATTTGTATTAGGACTTTATTTGGGTATGGGGAAGTAAAGTGAAGGAGCATAACTTTCAAAGGCCTCAGGTTAAAAGATGCAAATTTCTGTCCTGGATTTGCCACAATCTATATGAATTCAGAAAAAGCATTTAACCTTTTTGGAACATGGTCTTCTCATCTATACAGTCAGGTGAATGGATTAAATTATTTCCAATGTTTCCTTTTTCCTTAAAATGTTATTTCTAAAGTAGAATATGATGGCATGTATAAAATGTATAGTATATAGGGTTATAACGCATAAAGCACTAAGTTTTACCTTGTATTAACCAATTGCATGCTTAAAATCTGATGTATAACTGCTTAAATTTATGATTAATTTAGGGTGAAAATACATTTTAAACTTTTTAGTATCCATGTAAATTCCTGAACAACAAAAGGAATGGAGCTCAACTTTTGGAAATTAATTATTGATTCATCAGTTACTGATTAAATATCAATTGCATTCTCTTTCAAAGAGAGGTAGAAAGTTGAAACAGAAGTGTTTCTCCTCTTGGAAGGTATTTCATTGAATTAGAAAAAAAGTTCTTCCTCTCTTTGGGCAGTGATTAGATTGAATATGTTTGGTTGCAACAAACTATTCTAAAATCTAGGAAATTTCTTAATATAGTGTCATATTTCAGATTAGAAACCAAAATACTTATTTTTCCAATAAAATTTTGGTTGTCATCACGTAATTGTTTAATCATACATGTGTATTAGAACCCATCTCAGCATATGATGTATAGCCACAAAAACAGCTATGTCTGAAATAGTATAAAAAAATGAGTAAATTTCCACCTTGAAATTAATGACACTTGCAGTAAAGGTATCATGGAAGCAAGAAATAAATGAATAAATAATAAAACATTTTTAAAAATCCCTAGAGAAGTTCAGCTTTGTAAATGTACTATAGAAAACATAGCCAACAGCTAAATACTGTTCCTAGAAACATTGCCATTTTCTCCTTTGGTGTAAATGGAACTGATAGAATCTAAGAGCTCAGTTCTTTTCAGTAGCACTGAGTTTAGGAAAAGGAGAAAAATATACAAATGATCAAATTAAAATTCTTCACTAACCTTTCTCTTAAAGTCCAAGCTATTAAGCATTTCTTGCAGCGTCAACACCTCCTGATTTATCAGGGCATTATTTTTGTCACCCTGATCTGCAAAGGAAAAGAGATCAGATTTGAAGTTCTCTCCAAGGTGAAGTGCTCCACTTCTGAAAGTTCATCTGCCTCAATCTGTTATCCTAAAGTGGCCTTGGGCAGGCGGAGGGCAGAGACTGTAAAAGACTAAATGGGGCCACCAGAGTTGAACTCAGAACTCAGTCCAAGAGGATGCTTATCATTTTGCCAGAATGACGACATCCAAGCATGCCCAAGAGGACCCCTTTTCTTACAGACCTCGAGGGAAGACAACTCTTCCCTGAATATTCTTTTTTTGGTGATGGGGGAAAAAGATAGAAAAATGTTTGTAATGATTTCCTTGTGCATCCCTCCGCATTCAAGATAACCTTGGTTGTATGGTACAAGTAAGAAAGGAAGCGGGCTTCTCTTTGTGCCCAGGATGAAATCATCCTTACTTAAAGAGTAAGAAGCTTACTCTTTCTGCTCTTTACTCATCCCTCCCTGCTCTACTTATTCTCTGGAATCATGAGTTACTGCCTGGGAAAGTAAGTTTTATCTACTAGTCTCAAGAACTAATAAAACTAATCCTCTGCTTTCCATTTTTCTTTGAAAGAGATGGGCTGGCCCTTATAGTAAAATCAGAAGTGAGAAAAAGTGCCAAATTAAGAAAAATATCTAAAATGAAACAAAACAAAAATGGTTTATCATGGGGAGACATGCAATAAGCAAACATCATATTACTTAATTTGAATATTAAACTTTCTTGATATAGCAAATGATTGTTCATACCACCCATTCATGTCCATAAAATGAGGGTTGGGGATGCTGATCTAATTTGTGTGATTGTGAAGAGGTCCCAGAACAACGTTATGGCAAATTTCTCTACAAAATAGCACTCCAAAATAATCTCCAGGAGCTCATTTCTGGTCATATTAATTCACAAATTCACTAACTCTTAGACCGCACGTGTAGAAAATTCTTCCATATTCAGCACTTTTGTCAATCGAAAACTTCATTCAGGTCTTCACCATAATTTGTTTCCCTTATATTTCATTTCACTTATAACAGGGTGGGATGAACAAAATAAGTAGTTGTTGATTTGAATGATAAAAATAATCACTTTTTATTCTTCATAATGCACAGGTAGCACTGAAAAATATTAAAGTGACTCAAATCATATTAAGTTCAAAATAGTTTCATTGTTTAGTGTATTTGGCAAGATCTAATTCTTAATGTTGGCAATTTACACATGAAATTTGGAATGAGGCTGTCTTCAGGAAACTGGAATGCAATTTATTAAATTTACAGTGGTTCTAAACCCTTTTAAAAGCATAGATCCCTTTGATAACTTTCTTTTTTTTTTTTTTTTTTGGTACCAGGGATTGAACTCAGGGGCACTCGACCACTGAGCCACATCTCCATCCCTATTTTGTGTTTTATGTAGAGACAGGGTCTCACTGAGTTGCTTAGTGCCTCGCCCTTGCTGAGGCTGGCTTTGAACTCGCGATTCTCCTGCCTCAGCCTCCCTAAGCGCTGGGATTACAAGCGTGAGCCACCGCATCCGGCTTAATAACTTATTAAATCCATGTTTGTGCTATTTCTTCTGAGGGGAAAAATCATATGAACAAATAATCATGGACATTTTGAATAATATTTCATGGAAGTCAAGACTTTCTGAAGATGCTTTAGGAAAATGTTCTTATTTTTGATAGATGCATGTTGAAGTAGGGGTGAGTTCTCATGTACTTTATAATTTGCTTTGAATTGATCGGTTAAAAGAACTATATATTTATACATAGAGAGAAGGAAGAAATCAAAATCAAAGAAGTACTCCTTTCTTGCCTGCATTTTGCTTTAAAAAAAAAAAAAAAGCTTCCCCTGAGGAAGTAGATCAACTCCATCAAGTACAGAAGAAACCCTGTCACGCAGCCTTTATGTCTTTATGTAGAGTTATAGACAAAACAAAAACTTACCCATTGTCTGAATCGTTTTATACCTGTAGTCAAATTCATCTTGAAGGTCTTCTAAGTATTTGGCATCTTGTTCTGTCATCTTTATGCAAAAGAAAATATACTCACTCAAAACAAAGCATCAAAGTATGTTGCAGTGTGTAAGCACATCACATCTAAAGAACAGCATCATAAGTACCTTTAAATAAAACACTGGTACTTCCAGTCTCCAACACCATTCTGAAGAACCAGGTTGAATTAGCTCTTCCCACTATTTTTTTTTCTTACTGCTTATTTGGAAATCTTTTGGTGTCTTATTTCTCATTTCTCAATGAACTCCAGGTGATACTGCTCCTATAATCTTTTTTGAACTAGAGAAAATGGGTACTTCGGCTCTTCTAGAACTCTTGGGTAGTTCTCTTTATCTCAGGATTCATGTACCAATGATCAATTTTTGCTTAAAATCTCCTTTCAAATATGCTAAAATTGAGGACAATTCAACCTAAATATTTTTTTATTTCTACTTAAAATATACCTGCATTTTCTCCTGTATGTTTCTGTCTTTGAGATTTTTGACTTTACTTTTCTCTTAAATTGGTGACGTTTTCCTGCTCTATCATATTGGCTATTAAATGTCAAGCTAAAGGCTTTTTGTGTATTCTCTCACTTAGCTTTCACCTCTCTCACGTCTAGGTTATTCTCCTCCTGCAGAAGAAGCAGAAGCTTCAAGATGTGAAGGGCCTCACTTGTCCAAGGACACATGGCCTCGCAGTTTTGGGGGAAAATCTGGCAATCTGATGCTAGCTCCACCCCAAAACCAGTCTCCTTGCTTCTTAAATTTAAGACTACTTTCCTTTCTTAGACAGTCAAGGATTCTGTTGCCTACTTATTCCAAGAGGTCTTCTCTAAGGAAAGACTCATCTGCCCCCAAAAGATGTGTGTAAATACACATGAGCCTCCAGGAATTCCAAATTTTAGTTAATTAAACTATTGGTTAAGAAAAGTATCAAATTTGGGGTCAGAGTCTGAATTTGAGTCCCAACTCAATGATTTATTAATCTGTAAGAACTTTGAGCAAATGTCATTGCACATCACCTTCTCCTTCTGTAAAATGGGGTGGGACAGACTAGGGGAGGGAGGGAGGTGGATAACAATAACTACCCTCATGATAATTAAGATCACATGAAGCTGGGCGCAGTGGTGCAAACCTGTAATCCCAGCATTTAGGGAGGCTGAAACAGGAGAATAGCGAGTTCAAAGCCAGCCTCAGCAATGGCAAGGCGCTAAGCAACTCAGTGAGACCCTGTCTCTACATAAAACACAAAATAGGGCTGGGGATGTGGCTCAGTGGTCGAGTACCCTTGAGCTCAATCCCTGGTACCAAAAAAAAAAAAAAGATCACATAAGTAAAATGAGTAATAAGATCACATGATTAAACTGCTTTTAACAGTGCCATATTCCAAATGCACGATCTATAAGCTTTAGCCATGATTACTCTTCTCCTTGTTTGTTATCTTACTCTAAAGTGATGTTCCTGATGTTTACAAATCTTAGAAAAGAAACAAAGTCATAGATATTGACTATACAGTATATTGTCTACATAATAATAATAGCTAAGAATTTTTGAGTCAACTTGGCTATGCCTCAATCTTACAAACACTCTTCTTTCAGCCACCTGCAAAGTAAATTATTTCCATTTCATATGAAGAAATAATATAAGGCACCAAAATCATATAGCAATAAAGACTCAAGCTAGAATATAAATCCAGTCTAGTCTAGCTTCAAATCTTCACTATTTCTTTTCACTGCATTTCAATACTATTTGCAGCAATTCATTTTAGCATTAAATTTTGGAAGAGCAACAACCTTTGGAAGGCTGTGGGTCAGGGAACCCACATACTGAAGAAATGTAACAAAATAAAATATTGTAGCTTTAAAGCAGAGGTATATGGCAGCTCCATCTTTTGATCTCAAAATTAATTAAAAGCTAAAAGAAGGCAATATCTTTTAGAATCTTCTAATGAGAAGCATATCAAAAGGAATGAAAAGTATATTAAAACCGTAACTCCAAAAAGTCAATGCTGAGGTAATTAAAAGGCTTTCCAATGCTGTCATTGGTAATTGCAAAACGTGAAAATGGCAGCAATAACCTGCAAAAGCTCTCTTGATGGTCTGAGAAGGCTTATAGGAGTGTCATGTTCCAAAACATTCCACAGAGAGATGGAGTTTCTGGACTAAGTGGGGCAAATGCATTGATGAGAAAGCACTGCTTTGCCTGTATGTCAGGCAAGGGCTCCTGGGATCAAAGCTGGGACGGGGATCGGGTACCTGGGATTTATGAAGGAAGTGTTAGGAGAAAGGACATGCAGGAGAGGGACAGGGAGGGGGAGGAGGTAATCTCCACTGCAATCTGTCTTTGGTTTGATCCCATAAGAAAACCAGGAGCACAACCTGCACCACACTCCAATTTGAGGGAAGGGCTTCTGACCTTTCCTTCCTTAGTCATTTCACAGCTCAGGGTGGCCCAGAGCTGTAAAGACAACTCTAGAGAAGCCCTTAGCAGGGAACACTCACAGCAGCTGGGGATGATGCATGGACCTGAGGAAATGATCAGGTCAGGGTTCCAAAGGGTGGGTCTTTGTTGCACCATGCTTCTCAGGAATTAAAGAGTTTGAGGGGCTAAGGATGTAATTCAGTGGTAGAGCACTTGCCTAGCATGCTCAAGGCCCTGGGTTTGATTTCCAGAGCGGATTTAAAAAGAAAAAAAAAAAAAGAAGTTATGTTTTATGCAAAACCTGTCTATGTACTTGATTAATGTGCTTAAGTATTCTTACTATAATAAAATAATCACTCTACCTTTAATCACTTGTAGAACCAGTGGAGCCCTTGGTTTTATTATGTGCCAAGGCCTTTTGCCTCAGGTCTATCTTGAGAACCTGATTCTTTCTTGCAACAGTGTAAGAGGAGGCCTTTGCTTTAATTATGGAGGATCACCGAATCAGAAGTCTAAAAGTGAATGCTTAGAAATACTGTCATTTGATCCCTTGGCTTACTATCAGATGACGTATGTATGAGGTAGTTTACCTTTTTTACTTGTAGTTTATTTAATTTTATAGAATTCTAATTTTTGTAATAAAAAGAAATTAATGCTATATGTTTTGGAAAGGAAAATTAGCATTTTGTTTTATGTCCAAAATAGTGGAAAGTTAGTCCTATTTAAGAATTATTTTCTAGAATAATGAAATTAATAAATCTCTGACAAGACTCATTATGGGGAATAAAAGAAAACACAATTTATTGGTATCATACCAAGGTATGACATCATTATAGATTCTACATATATTCAAAGGATAATAAAGGAATCTTATGAACAACTGTATGCCAATAAAGACAACTTAGGTGAAATGGAGACATTTCTTGAAAAGCACAAATTACCAAAGCTTATTAAAGAGAAAATAGATAATCTGATGGGTCTTTATCAGAGAAGTTCAAACTGGAGTTAAAAAGCATCAAACTGGAGTTAAAAAGCTTCGCACAAAGAAATCTCCTCTATATAAACAGAGTATGTGAGGGAACAAACTGTCCTTTGTTCACCTTATATATTAACTTTGGGCCTTTAGGAGGAAGGTGCACAGCTAAATATGGGGGGATGGGGGCAGAGGCTGACCTTTCTAGACATCTCAGAAGGTGTCACTCACCTGCACACTGTTTTTAATAGCAGACACTTTGTGCTCCACGTTCCTCTGTCTTTCTGAAACTGAAGAACTTTGTAAGGATTTCTCCAGAGGTCCCTGGAAAAAGTAAATCTTGGAATTTCACTGATGTTTGATAAAGTAGGTTCATGATTAATGCCACATATGTAGTATATACTTTGAACTGAAGTCTGGGTCAATTTGACACAGAATATTATCCAGCCACTAAAAATTATGCTGTAAGGGCTGGGGTACAGCTCAGGGACAGAGTATATGCTTAGCATGCAGTCTCCAGGTTTGATTCCCAGCACAACAACAAAAATCATGCTATAGAAAAATATTTAATGACAAATGCATTACATTTTAAGGAGCTGAGCAGATTACAAAAACCTTCCATATGTATAGATACATGAATATGATCTATATTATTTATGTATGTGTATAGGTATGTATATATAAGTTTTTATTCACAAATGTATGAATATATTCATAGGTATATAGACTCAAGTGCATATGATTGGAACAACACACACACCAAAATGTTATCAGTGTATTATCTCTGAATGCTGAAATTACAGATGATTTTATGATTTTTAAAATGTTCATAATTTTCTACAGCAGATCTTCATTACTTAGATTCTATAAAACCAATACATGTAATTTAAAAATCAGCATAGAGAAATTACATTAAGTTGGACTTAAATTTACAATTGAGGATATCAAGCCTGCTGTGATGGGATTTAGAACAAAAGGAGTTTACCAGAGAAAATGCAAAAATATTAGTCTGGTTAAGCACGAAGGCCAAGCAGCTTCTCTAAGCATCACTTCTTGGCCACTCTGATGATCTGACAATGAGTATGTTCCTCAGATGGAAAGCTCTATAGGTAGCTAGAAAAGAGAGTGAGACAGGCAGCCCCTTCACCTCACAGTCAAGTGGGAAACAGTGGTTAGGAAGGTTGCTGACGCACTAAAACCCACAGCAAATCAGTGGAGGGACCTCCAGTGCAACCTACATCCTTGACTCTTAGTCAGGTGCTCTTCATCTAAACCATATTCTTCAGCTTGGTAAAGCCTTTATAAAATTCCCTTTCTCTCATTTTGGTCTCTATTATTTGTTTACCTTGCTGAAGTTTAAAAACTAGTGCTTATTTCATGGTAGTATATAGTACTGGGAGATTATTTTCAGAGTGACTTTTATGAGCATTCACTCAAATTTGACTGATATTTGACATTTGAAGAGAACAATTCACATGTGCAGACACACATATACACATGACTAGAGATTAAAGGGGATACAAAAAGACTGCCAAGAATGTACATGAGAACATCATGTATTCATGATAGCTTCTTAACTTTTAATCAAAAGACATTGAATCAAATTGTTTGTACTTTAGAAACTTACTGCTATGTTTAAATTAAATACAAATGGTACCATTTTTCATATCCTCCACTAGAAGCCAGAACTTGACAATAACTAAGCCTGAGAATGGTTAATAGTTAAAAACATGTTTATTATACCTTCAAAAATAAATATAGTGCTATGATTTATTAAATTGTGAAGGATGTCATTTGGAAAATTGATTATATTTCTTCTTCTTTCTAAGAATTAACTGAAAAAGTATTTCTTTTTTTAAAAAATATTTTTTTTAGTTGTCAATGGACTTTATTTGTCTATATGCAGTGCTGAGAATTGAACCCAGTGCTCACACATGCTAGGCAAGCACTCTACCACTGAGCCAAAACCCCAGCCCTGAAAAAGTATTTCTTAAAGACTTCATCCATTCCTCTTCTTGGATGGGGGTCCTGAGGTCATTCAGATAGGGGGATAAAAGATAACCTAAAATACATTGGGGCAAAGTACATTCAAACAATCAATAAGCAAGTATATTTATGGAGTTTCCATGGAACAAATTTTCTGCTGGTGAACAAGTTTAGATATATGAGGTAGGACACAGGAAAGTACTGGAGGGTTTTAAGCAAGCTCAGTCTGCGAAGATAGATGTGGCTATGGAAGCAGAGTCCAAACTCTAATTAGGAATTCAGGTGGTTACTATAGTCGTAGATTGTTAGCCAGAGTGTTGCTGGTGGAAGCAGAAAAGAATGTCTAGACAAGATTCTAGAAAGAAACTCTGGAGAGACTTGGTAATTATCTCAACATGGAGGAGAGAAAAGGATCTACTAAAGACCCTGATTGCAAGTGATGGAAAAAAGGGCAGTACCACTCACAGGTGGAAGGAGCTGGTTTAGAAGTTAAGAACTTCTGTTGCACAGGAATTGAGTTCAAGGTGATAACAGGATCACAAGTTCAGAAAATATTACCTGGACAGGCATGTTGGCTGCAGCCAATATTCTCCTCTCTTCTCTTAAACAGTTTGAAATAACCACAGCTACATGCATTGGATTTCCATGAAATTTTCCCTGAAAAAGGGTGAGCAAAAACAGCATAAGAGCTTAAATATATGCATCATAACAAGGTGTCCCTGCTTGAAAAATTAACAATAACCTCCCAGTAACTAGGTGAAATTAGTTGGGATTTGTTCCAGTAATCTATTCTGATCCAAAATTACAGGAATTCATTATAAATGTAGACTCTTAACAAGAGCATATTGATCTCTTTGCCTTCAAACATCACTTTTATCGATCAATCATTGTTCTTAATCACTTCTTTAGGAAAGATCATGAACACACTCCAAAGGGTCAGTTTACTTTGGGTGTAGAGTGGGTTTTAGATACAGGAGTTACTTCCTTGTGAATTATCATGAACCAGGGTGGTACTAGCTGTGCACTTGTGATTCTGTGCTTTATGCATAAAGCATCAATTTTGGCCCTTATTTGGTGGTGCTCATGTTGACTAGCTCATAACTAGGATACTCAAGTGAAATTGTACTCACATTTCAGCAACAATATTTTTATGACATCTAAGCTTCCACATCTTTTATTGCCAAGGTTAATGGTGCAGATATTGTTAACTGGCCACCTGTGGGCCTAATTTGGCCATCAGGTACATGTTGTAAATTAAAACACTTGTATCCCTTCAGGGGCATTGTTTACCATCCATGGTTGCCATAGTGCCCCCAATGAGTGTGCCCAGCACTCATTTATCTTACAAACAAGGCCTCCGTGTGTCTGAGTTTTCTAGCCTTAATTTACAGAGCTAATTGGAATGACACTATTGTTTTAGTCAATAGTGTTAAACTTCTTTACTTGACTTTTCCAAGGCAAGATTAGCAGGAGGCACAGTAGACAAATGCACTAGTTTCCCTCTACCCTCCTCTCTGAAGGCGGTGCTAACACCCATGAAATGGATAAAGGTCAATAGCAGGAAAAATAAAATAACAATCCACAAAGTGGAAAATTAACAATTAATCAAAGGTAGATTATGCATACTGGCAAACAAAAAGGTATCTCTATGGAAAAAAAATTAGTTAAATACACATTTTTATGATTGTGACTGCTGATGCAATTTTATCAGATGATGCATGTTAATTAACACTTCTATTTGTAAAATGAGGGTAAATACCAATTCTCTGGATTCCTGCTCTTCAATGTTCTGCAGTCTTTAAAAAATTTTTTTCCTCTATAAATCAAAAATCTTCAAAATAAAACAACAAAAATGAATCGACTGAAACTCAGAAGGTAAAGAAATGAAAATGATCCTGTTTATTAAGCAGGGATACCACATCTCTGATTTCTGATGTTGCCAAATTCAGATTCACTATTAGAATTTATTCCTATCGTTAATTTTCCCATCTATTGTTTTTTTTTTTCATGTAACCTACATTTAACTTCCTAAGTAAAGCTGTGTTTTCTCATTTTGACTTCAATTTACTTAAAAAAAAAATGGCATCATTAAAAAGCAAGGGCTTTTCCTAGGGCTCACTTGGAAGCTCAGTTACTAAAAGTAAACGTAACTCATCCTAAGATGGGGAGTTCTCTAACACCTCAAGAATTACCAGCATTGGTCTTTGTTTTTCTCACTGCTGTGGAGTATTTCCTTGATCATTGAGATACTATCTTTCAACATCCTCAGCTTTGTTGTATACTTTTCTATTTTCCTTTCTTACTTAAACTTTTTTTTACCTTCTTTTTCAGATTGTTTCCCCCAGATCTTGAGAGATGAAATGACTCACTTTTTTCCCCCTTTGTTAAGAGGCAGGAATCAACATTGTTTTCAGTTAGGATGTCTTTTCACTTTTTAATTCTTTTTCTTAGTGTCTCACTTAAATGTATCAGACAAAACATCTTATGGAAAATTGCTCACTATGGACTCAATATCAGATGAGTGCTCTTCCTTTCTTAAGTATCAAAGATGTGCTCACGTTCACCTTTGAGTAGTTACTAAGTGTATGGACCTTTAAACAGCAAGAAAACAAACCCCCAAGCGTGGCTGGTGGGGAAAAGGAAGAAAAAGGAATCTGGAGAAACAGAAACTGCCCATTTGGATTGTGTATGTGTCTCAGGCACCTGCTCTGCAGCTGTCTTCCACTCTCTGGCTAGTCTTCACACTATCTTCTAGCATGAACAAACAGAAATTTTAATTATAATTAAGTAAATTTATTCATTTCTTCTTTATGGTAGTGTTTTTAATGATGTGTTCAAGGAATCTTTCCCTAAGCTTCAGTCATGGAGATTTTTTTTCTCTGTTATCTAAGTCTTCATGATTTTGTCAGGAATTATAATTTACTTGGATTTTGTTAGTAATGAGAGAGTTCCTTCTGCTTTTTTTTTTTTTTTTTTTTTTTTTTTTTTTTTTTTTTTTTGATGTAGATCATAGTTTCACCAACATTTAGTGAACATCCTCTTCTTTCCTCACTGCTTTTTGCACCTCGGGCATAAATGAAGTGACTGTATGTGGGTGGGTTTGTTTCTGGACTCCTTTCCACCTCAGAGTTCTATCTCTGCTTAATCAATAGATTATCTTTATTGTTGGATCTTTGTAATAAGTCCTGATGTCAAGTAAAATAGGTGTTATTTGCATTTTCATATTCATTTTAGAATCAGCTTGTTAAGCTACACACCCACCCACCCACACATCCATGTTGAGAATTCAGGTAGCACTAAGTCTTTAGACAAATGTGGAGAGACTTGGCATGTTTATAATTGTGTTCTAATCCAATTACTTATACCTTCTTCAATGTCTTTCTATTAAACATTATGATTTTTCACATATAGATCTTAAACTTCTTTTGTTAGGGTCATTTCTATGTAGTGGGTTTTTTTCAGCATTGGAATAAATTTTATCTTTCCTAATTGTTTTTTGCTAATATATATACATCTATATAATTGATTTTTGTGTATTGATTTTGAATTCAGCAAACTTGCTAAACTCTTACTATAATGATGTATTTCTAATTTTTACCATTTCTAAAATTTTATCTGTAGATTCTTTTGGATTTTCTGCATACACAAATCATATCTTGTGAAAATATTAATAAAATATTCCTCCTTTTCAATCATTCAGTTTTCATCAGGGTTTCACCTTTATTCTAAGACTTATTTAGAAATGTATTGGTTAATTTCCAAACATAGGGATTTTCTACTTTTTAAAAAAATTGATTTCTAGCATGATTTAAACTTTTTTAAATTGCATATTAATTGTATGGAATATAGTCTCTGAATGACTCCAATCACTTTGTTGAGAATTGCTTTGTGGCCTAGCATACGGATATTTTACAACAGTTTCATGTTAACTTGTGAAGAATGTGTATTCAGCAGTTGTTGGGTATGAATATTTTATACAATTTCATTAAATCAAATTTGTTAATTGTTCTGTTTAAATTTCTACATTCTTGTTGATTTGTTTTTGCCTGATAAATTTAGGTATGTTTAAAGCTCCTTTGTGAATTTTTCTCTCTGTGCCTCTGTTGGACACATTTAGTTATGTATTATGGATGAATAAAATCTTTCATTATTATAAACTGATCTTTATCTCTGGTAATACTTTTTACCTTGAATCAAAAATATGACCTAAGACATAATACAATGTTTTTCCTTATTGAGAGAACTTTTATTTATTTCAAGATGGGTATAGATATTTAATCATATGTCAGTATTATACTCATATGAAAGAGAAAATATACATAAAATAAATAAGTTAATATATTCCTAAAACTTCTTGTATAGAGTTCAACTTTTCTAAATCTCTTTTTAAACTCATATTCATTGGTTTCATGTTTTTTCATAAAATACTGTTTTGTGGGCCACCATGAATGTCAGTGATGCATCATTTCTTTAGAGGGTGTCCAATAATTATTTCCATTCTGTAAGTTGGGATGCTGCTACTTTCTTGGCCTTACCAGAAATTCTCAATAGAAGGTTTTTGGATAAGAACTAGGACTCACATTCCTTCTGCAAGTGGTTCTTAAGTGGTTTGTTGACTGAAAAGTTGAGGGTTGTGGTATACTCATATTGTCAGTTTCAGCAGTCATATCACTATACATTTATGTGAGATCATCATTTAACTTTCAGATAGATGTCCAATGAAATCATTGAGAACTAGAATATATGGTAGATCTCCAGATGTCAGTTCCAGAAGACTTCTAATCAGTCTTCCATCAGCTCAGCCACCATCCATCTACTACTGTGGCTCACTCTTAATAACACCTTTGAAGAAGCCCTTGTTCTTAGACATTATTTTAAACTTTAAAATTAAATATGGTAGCAACTCCAGTAGTCAGTGGTTAAACATACGGCCACTGTGATATACTGCTTCGTAACCCAAACTCACACTCCTATCCCCTTAAAGACCTATCTGCATCGACATTGTAGCTCTGTCTTCCAAGGCAAACCGACCTTCCACCTGTCTGCACCACTGACTGGATTGAGGACATATTTTCATATTTCCCCAGTGTTGTCATGCTCAAAGTTCATAGCATTCTGTTCAGTCAGCAGGATGTTTCTGATAAATTAATGTTGTACATCCTAATGATGATGCTGCACAAGGCATGGTTCATGTATCCCAGGCTTTTCTTGTGCTGATTTCTTTAACTATTATAAAGACTTGGCAATTTCTGTTGCCACTGTTACTTCGTGCATCCATTTCGGTCATAAAATATAATATGACTTCATCTACTTGTGGATCAAATTCTTTCTTAGATCCTATAAAGCACTTTATTGTTGCTTTCCAAGAAAATACAAAATTTAAGATCATTCATTGAATAACAAATATTTATTAAACAAATACCAAATTTGTCCCCTGCTGATTTAACATCCCATTCTGCAAATATGATAACTATTTGTTTCAACCCTCAACCATAGTGTTATATTTGGATGACATTCTAAATAGCAATTAAACTCAACATGTGTTGTAACAACAGTGCATTTAATTCAACTGCAGTGACAACATGAATAGCTATGACCCAGTTTCACATCACAGGCAATAACCATGACATTGTCATCATCACATGGCAACAGCAATTAAGAGTCTTATTGATTATAAGATGCATTCTTTTTTGAGCAATGTCAAAATGCAGGAGGAAAAGATGATTTTAAGACTAGAATCAATGAATATTACTTTATGCTAAATTCCTTGGCTTTCCTTCAAATTTCCTTTCTACCTAATTTCTAAATTTGACTTATCATTAAAGAATGACAAGTATGTCTGATTTTTTCCTTCCAAAAGGTCTAAAGAGTATTAGAGAAGTAACAAATGTGAGAAGACCTACTCAAAATAATCTCCATTTGCGTCGCACAGAGCCTAAGATTTCATTGGACATTCACTCTTTTGAGTGCTTTCCCTTTGAGAGGATCCTCCTGAAAATGCAGACACATCTGGGAGAGTCTGCACCACACTTAACTAATAATGTCCTCTGCATTGTAAACAATTTATCAGATGTTGCTTTCTGACCGCAGTGCCCTGACACTGCAGGATTCAGCAGATTCCCAAAAGTGGAAGGCAATTGTGACCAAAGGAGGATTTTGAAGAGACACATACCAACCACTGCCTTGGTCTGAGTTCCTCCACAGACTGACCCTGAGACACGGATTCTAGTGCAAGTAGTTTCAGTGAGAATTTATTCCAAAAAACATAGAGGAGTGGACCAGTGAGACAAGAAGAGAAGGCAGCCTGTCATGGGTATGCTATTGAGCCATTGGCGAAGATGGGCTGGAAACCCCAGGAAATCCACATGGAACATGTGACTTTGAGTTATCTTCCCAGGGACTTTGGGAACTGGAGTATTTTTACATCAGCTGTTATCATTTATCACCAGTCATGAAGAAAAAAAAGTGTAGATGCTGGCAGTTGGAATTCTATTCCATAGAACTCATATGATGTGGTCAGGATAGCTGGCAATGACTTTTAGATACAACACCCAAAGGCACAGACTGTAAGAGAACAACTGATTAGGTAAACTTCATTGACATTGAAATTGTCTGCTCTACAAGACATTATTAAAGAATGAAAAGGCAAGTTTATAGGCTGGGGGAAAATATTTGTAAGAGACATATCTTATAAAGAACTCTTGTCCAAAACATAAATTTTAAAAGTGAAAAATAAGAAAACAAACTCAACTTAAAAATATGCTACACACAATTTAACTGAACAGAAACTTCTCAAAAGAAGTACAAATGGCTAATAATCATATGAAAAAAATGTTCTACATCTTTAGACATCAGGGAAATGCAAATTAAAACTACATTGGGATCCCATCTCACCCCAGACAGAAAGGCAATCATCAAGAAAACAAAAAATGAGCCAGGCGCGGTGGCGCAAGCCTGTAATCCCAGCACTTAGGGAGGCTGAGACAGGAGAATTGCGAGTTCAAAGCCAGCCTCAGCAAAGGCGAGGTGCTAAGCAACTCAGGTGCTAAGCAACTGAGACTCTGTCTCTACATAAAACACAAAATAGGGCTGGGGATGTGGCTCAGTGGTCAAGTGCCCTTGAGTTCAATCCCTAGTACCAAAAAAATAAAAAAATTAAAAAATTAAAAAAAGAATACAAAAAATGATAAATGATTGTGAGGATCTGGGGGAAAAGGAATCCTTATACATGGTTGGTGGGAATATCAATTAGTATGGTCACTGTGAAAATGAGTATGGAGGTTCCTCAAAAAACTAGAAATAGAACTATACTACATGATCCAACTATACCACTGTTTGGAATATACTGGTAGGAATTAAAGTCAGCACACTATAGAGATACCTGGTTGCCCGTGTTTATTTGTGGCACAATTAACCAGATCCAAGTTACAGAATCAGACTAGATGCCTGTCCAAGATGAATGGATAAAGAAAGTATGGTATATATTCACAATGGAGTATTATTCAGACATAAAGAAGAACAAATCATGTGACTCACATGAAAATGGATGGAGCTGGAGATCATGAAGTTAAGCAAAATAAAGCCAGACACAGAAAAACAAGTATCTCACATTTTCCTTCATATGTGAAGTCTAAGGGAAAAAATAAAGACAAGACAGCAGCAGAGAGAGGAGAGGAGAAGAGAGAACAAGAGGATGGGGTAAATAAGGGTAGAAAAGGAGAATGAGTGTGTGGAATGATCAAAGTGTGCTGTTTGTATGTATGAATATGCCACAATGAAACCCATTACTCCAAAATGCACTAAAAGTAATTTAAAAGAAATGGGCCAAACACCTTAGCAGACACCTTACCACAGAAGACGTAGGTTGGCAAATAAACATTTGAAAAGGTGTTCCAAATCATGTGTTATAAAAGGAAATGCAAATTGAAATGATGAGCTATCACTACATACCTATTAGAATAACCAAAATATCCAAAACACCGACACCACCAAATGCCGATAAAGGATATGAAGCCATAGGGTCTCTTTTTGGTTGCTAATGGGAATATAAAATGATACAGACATCCTAGAGAATAGTTTGGCAGTTTCTTACTAAACATATTCTTACCATAGGATCCAATACCCACAATCCTTGGTATTTACCCCAAAGAACTGAAAATTTGTTTCCACACAAAAACCTGAACATGAATATTTATAGTAGCTTTATACATAATTTGGGGAGTGGCCAAAATGTCCTTCAGTTGGGGAATGGATAGATGAACTGTTGTACATCCAGACAATATTATATTATTCAGTGCTAAAGAGAAATGAGTTATCTAGCCATGGAGACATGAGGAAACTTAAATGCACATTTCTAGGTGAAAGAAGTCAATCTCAAAAGGCTACATAATGTATTTCAACCATATGATGTTTACAAAAAGTGAAAACTGTGGAAAAATACAAATGTCGGTGGTTGCCAGGGGTTAGGAGAAAAGAAGGGACAAATGTGTGGAGTACTGGGGTTTTGGAGGGCAGTAAAACTACCTTATATGATACTATTATAATGTATTCATGATATCATACATGTTAAAACCCATAGAAATGTGTAAACCAAAAGAATGAACCGTAATGTAAACAAAACACTTTAATAATAATACTGATTCATCAATTGTAAAAAATACACCATGCTAATGTAGATGTAGGAGAAACTGGTGGGAGAGGAAGGATAAGAAAGTATATGGAAACCCTACTTCCTGCTCAATTTTTTCAGTAAACTTAAGACTGCTGTAAAAAATAAATCTTTGGGCTGGGGAAGTAGCTTGGTGGTAGAGCACTTGATTAACATGCTCAAGGCTGTACTGCGAAAAATAAATAAAAATAAATATTAACTCGTGGTGCACACCTGTAATTCCTTCTACTCAAGAGGCTAAAGCAGAAGAATTCCAAGTTCAAAATCAGTCTTAGCAACTTAGTGAGACTCTGTCTCAAAATCAAATAAAAATATAAAAAGTACTGAGGATGTAGCTCAATGGTGAAATACATCTAGGTTCATTCCCAGTACCAAATAATAAAAAATAAAATCTCTTAAAAATTATCTTACAGTTTTTACTTACTCTCCTTATGAATGAATGAATTCAAAGTTGCATGCCTTCCTCATGTAAAGTTAGCATTTAAAATGAGAGACATCACAAAATTCTTTCTTGATGAAAGTGAGGCATAGATCGTCAATGGATATGCATTATTAAATGCTGGATTATTAAATGCTGGATTATTAAATACTGGATTATTTATGCCAGTAATAGTACATACACCTTAAACTAACTACAAATTAGCTGCAGAAATATATATATACATATATATATATATGTGTGTGTATATACATAAATATATATATATATATACACTAACTGATTTATTTTTTTAAGAAAATACTTTTTACCTCTTTTTTCCAGTACTGGGGATTGAACCCAGGAGTGCTCCACCATTAAGCTACACCTGCAGCCCTGGCTGGACTTAAACTTGAAATTCTCCAGCCTCAGCCTCCTGAGTCACTGGGATGACAGGTGTGCACCACCACTCCTGGTAAGAAAATACTTGGTAAAAGCATCAAGTATTCTTCTGTAAATTCTGAGCATTCCCAGTACAATGTTCTGTCTGTAAAGACTTATCCCATTCTAGATTATTGCTTTGCAAAGCAGCTGGAGAGCCCTCTTGCAAAGTTGGGGGACCTAGTTTTGTGGCTCAGTTACCAGTTGTACAATCTTATATTAAGTAATTTCTTTTTTTTAATATTTATTGATTTTTTTTTTAGTTGTAGGCAGACAGAATATCTTTATTTTATTTTTATGTGGTGCTGAGGATCGAACCCAGTGTCTCACATGTGCTAGGCGAGCACACTACCACTGTGCCACAATCCCAGCCCCATATTAAGTAATTTCTTAACCTTCATTGTTTTAGTTGTCTATTGTTGTCAGGATAATACTTGTCATTCATCACTGAGTAATTGTGAGAAGCACACCAGACAATTGAGAAAGAGCCCTGCAACTTGTAGCACTCTATAAATATGAGGAGCTTTCTGTGTTGCCTCATGGTGGTGTTAGGAGAGTTTAAAAGTTGTATATAGTAAATCAACAAAAAAACAAAAGAGAAAAATCTTCTATTAACTTCACAGAAATGATTAAACTTGATAATAAAGCCATTGGACTGAGTTGTGTTCCAGGAAATATATTTATATAAACATAAAAGAAACTCCAGAAAAAGTAAGACAGTGTATTTGGGGTTTTTTAAAATGTTAGGTGGTGGGGACTTTCCTGGCATTACTTGAGGACTAATTTGCACACGCATACAAATACACTGAAAGCTGCTTTGAACAAAAATTAACTTGTAAAAGCTCATTAGAAATAATAATAGTGTTGTCACCTGAAAACAAAAATTTACATAATCTTTGGAAGAGAAACATTAATACTACACTTTCTTCACACAGGAAAAAATATCTGGGAAGAAACACATTAAACTCTCACCAGTGATTGTTTTTGAGGAATGAGATTGGGGAATGAATATTTTCACTTTTACTTCAATTTTTTGATGTTATTAGAATTTCTTTTAAATAATTATGCATGTGATACTTTTGTGATGAAAAATAAACAGGAGGGATAAAGTACACATATCTTTCTTGCTAAATTTCTCTATTTACTCAGTTTATACAAGGATTTTTGTAAAAGATAAACACTGGCTCTGAAAATTTGTCAATCCAGTGCAAAGAGAACAGAATTGAACCTGATCAGACCATTATGATGACTAAAATTCAGGGCTCATAGGGAATTAGCAGCATTGTGAGTAAGAGATAAATACACTACTTCATTCTAAATGATAGGAGAATACAGTAATGCTAAGAAACTCTATTAGCTTCTGTGCTTGAACACACCAGTAATAGAACTTGCCTGAGCACCTATTATGTGCAGGGTGTTTTATAGGCTTTGTTTTTAACTCAACAAAAGACTACAAGGTACATAACAGGAAGCCCAGATGTTATGTCATTTGGGAAAAGTCATGGAACTAAGAAATCAAGAAACAGGAATGCCTCAAACTACATGTTTTTCATTCTACAAACATTCACTTTCCAAATCACTTTTGACTTCTTAAAAATTGATTATTTCTATGTTTAACAGACCCTGTGAGCCACAAGCTGCATTTAATTTTATTTTCCCTGGATACTATATTATTTTCTGTGACAAATGGTAACCATTATTTATAGCACCTCAAGATAGCTACAGTGCTTACAGAAATAAACCAATAGAACATAATTATGTGTTTGACTATAAAATTGCTAAATATCTTTTGCTAAGATGACTTTGGTCTTAATACCCATGGCAATTCCACTTGCTGTTGGTAAAGGCAATCTTCCAAGGCCAGTAAGTGTCCTTGCACGGTCTCATAAGGTATGCCAAGAATACAAGGCTCTAGCTATTTGTTACTTTGACCATTTCTCAGTTGTATTTGAAGCAAGTAATCTTGAAGAACGAGGTAATGTCTCTTCCTAGCCAAAGAATGGACTTGCTTCCCTAGTTATAAAAGCAGTGAAATCCTAAAGTTCATTGTTCCTCTCTTGTAATACAAATCATTGAGTGTGTAGACATCCAGAATGGGCCCACTGTGTCATCCTTGTAGGAGCTGGGGCTTATGAAGAACTTTTACAAACAAACTTGGATCTCTGACTACAGCTTTTTCTGTGAATAATAACAGCTCTTTTCTCTGATTCAGAAGTCTCATGTCTTTTTCTAGCACTCATGAAGCAATAACAAACTAACTTGTTAGCTTGAAAGGAGAATAAAATCCGAGACCTTACTGAGCACTTAATACCTACTTGTGTTATAAGACTTATCACACAGCATTTGCATTTTCTATGCCTCTCTGATTGCCATCTAGACTCTGCATCTTTATCTGATGCCCTGTCTAGACTCTACATCTTTTAAAAGAGGGATCAGTCTTCTTCAAGCTGATCTTCAAATAGCTACCACCATATACAAACCTCACAGATGCTTGTTGAATGATCAAATGAGAGGATAAATAATTTATCATAATCTTTTCCTAAGAGGACAACAGAAAAAAACATATTATTTGATCTTTGTGTTGGTAAAGATCTCTGCTTTAAGTTCTTTTTAGTTATTTGTCTCCAGTAGCCTTAAAGACATAAAACTAGAGTCTTAAGATTAATTGGAAGAGGATAGTAGGGTATAATGTACCCCTGGAGATGGCAATCTTGCTTCTCAAAGGTCAGATGGGATCCTCTCCCTGGTTGACCAGTTTCTTTGGTAGTGAGGCTGCCTGGAGGAGAATTGAACAAGAGGCTTGTCCCTTTAATGGGAATGGTACATTATTACCTGCTCACTGTACGCTAAGGCAGATCCAGATGGTAAAGGAATCTGTGTCCTTCACTTAGGTCTTGTAGGATCACTCAGTCACTCTTTTATTCTTACTCTAATGATAATGATGAATTCATCATCATCATCATCATCATCATCATGAGTGTTTAGACAGAATTTTAAAGACAAGAAAATGGAATACTAGATGTAAATATAATTATGTATCTAATGGGGCAAGGATGATAAAACTTAAAGAATTCAAGGTAATCTCATTTTCACTTGTAATAATCATCTAGAGCTAGAAATAGGAAAATGTTTTATTTAAAATAAAAATAAAATTAAAAATTATTTAAAAAACTTAATAAACCACAAAAAATGATAAATGTTAGAGGAGATAGATGTGTTTAACTTGACTTAAACATTACACAATGTATACAAGTATAGAAACATTACATGGTACCCCATATATACACATAATTTTAATGTTTTATGTATCTATTAAATTTAGTTTGAAAAATTTGAAATATAAGTATAACAAGAAAGATATAGGTCTTATGTGAATTAAATTAAGGTCATAGTGAAAATTTAAAACAAGGTCTGAGAAGGCATAAATTGAAAACAACGAATTCTAGAATGTGAGACTTGGTATCATAAATATAGTCTTGAAATGAGTATGTGTATTTAGTGCAAGTAAAATTAGGTTCTCAGGAGCTGCTTTTGTAGAGTTTAGGGTGGAAAGAATGATTCAGTGAAGTGATCTTAAAATTTACATGGAAGAAGAAATGTCTGAGAATAGCTAAAGAAAATTACAAAGACTAATTTTTCAATGCTTAAAATATATCCAGGAATTTTCTATGTGCTCTGTTTTGCTTCTTCTAACCTTCACAGCTGTTTGTGACAAATGTTGTCATTCAGATTTTACAGATAAGTGAGATGGAGAGATGTGAAACAACTTTAAGCCAGGATTCAATTTGTCTCTAGAGTGCTGAATTCCTTTTAAAGAATCAGTTACTAAGTTCACTGTCGCTATGCTGAGGCGAGGAGGTCATTCTGTAAATGACACTGAAGTATTTTATGTGAGTAGTAGCATTGTATAACTAGATTAGCAGAGTATAATACAGAAAATGAACACACACAAAGCGGTAATTCAGTTCATTGGGAAAAAATGCTTATTTAAAAAAATCTCTTTGTATAATTGTTTATCAATCTACAAGAAAAAGTTAGGCCTCTATATAAAGAATTCCATGTAGATCAACAGATTAGCTTTAAATAAATGTTAGAATAAAATTCAAGAAAATGTGTGAATAATCTAAGAGCTGAAGAGACTTTTTAAACCAAGATAGGACTCCCAGAAACTATACAAAAAAGACTCTTCATTACAATTAGATGCCTGTTTTCATATGGAAAATGATGTTATCAAAAGACTTACAATAGACTGAGGAAAATATTAGTAGCTTGTAGGAAAGAATTATTATAGATGAAAGATATTTAATTAATAATATGCATAAAGAACCCTTGGAAATTTACAAGAAATCTCAGTATAAGGAATTGAATAGAAAAAAATTATTAAAAAGTACATCCAAATTTGGGAAAGGATGCTCAGCTTCACACATAGTCAGAAAAAATCAAATTTAAAGTAAAAGAGAAACATTTCCCCCAAATTAAATTGGAATAATTGAAAAAGAATAATAATATTTACTGTTAATGAACATACAGAAGAGAGAATCTTCATACATTTTGCTGTTGGAAATATGAATTTTACAATCTCTCAGGAAAGAAATCTTATAATATCTATTAAAATTTAAAGCACATATATTTTTGACTGGAAGTCTATTTCTAGGAACGTATCCCATAAAAATAGAAGGATGAGTCCATAATAATATATGTGCAAGGTTGTTTCCTACAATACTGTTTACAGTGAAGAACAACCAGGGATACAGAGATTGCTTCCTTAACAGGAATGGCTCAGTAAGTTGTAGCACCTCTACGTGATGGACCACTTGCTGTCATGAACACAAAGGGGTTTCAGTGATGTAAAATTTGGAAAGCTGAGAAATGAAAAATAAAATTTCCTTTTTGTAAATGACAAAAACTTGATTTTATCATTTATAAAATTCCATAAACAAACATATGAATATGCATGGGCATAAATCATATATTTTCCATTTTATTTAAGTAATCATAGACATAAGTATAGACATGAAAGGGTACACATGTTGTTGTTAACACTGATGTTTTCAAGGGTTATGGTGTGGATAGAAGTAAGGAAAAAAGAAGGGAGTTTGTAATAAAAAGTACTATGTATGATATGATCTACTTTGTGGAAAATGATATATGAGTGTTTATGCAATAAAAATACAACAAGATGGTGATAAAAGTGTTAATGGTAGTTATCTTGTTGTGGTGGAATTTTAGGGGATTTTTCTTTTTTCTCCTTAGGCTTTTCATTATCATTTGAATTTTTACAAAGCTTTGCATTATTTAAGCTATCGGAAAAAATTATAAAACTATTTTCATCCTAACAAAAATTCCATTGGTAGAGAATTTTTAATTGATTTACATAACTGCAAAACTTAGAAAGTTAGAACTCCTAAAGCAAGAAGTGGAAAAATCATTCCCATTGGAACAAATAAAACTATTTCTCTGAAGACTGTTGACATTTACAAAGCAACCCTCAAAGTGCCCCTGTACATTTTCCATTGAACAAAAATCTGAAATCTATTTCAACTATAGTGGAAGAATTAATACTGTTCAGCTTCTGAAAGAAATGAAACTGAAGGGATTGCTAATGGTTCATAAATAATGGAAGCAAGCTTAGAGCTTAAATGTCCCTTAAGTCAACTGTGAGCATGAGGACAGGACCCAGAACTACCTCTACAACTGTGAATCCCGAAGCTGGCTTACAGACATACCAGAATGACACTTCAAAGTGGTCTCTGGGCTGGTCTAAAATGCAAATCACACTAACATGTTTATATTTAAAATGACTTTTTCTCTCAGGGTCACTCTAGAGAAGATGCTAACTGAGATAAAGTTGTTCCTCACAGGTCAGCCTTTTAAGCTCACTGAATCTGACATCCATGACCATTTCTACTTTGGATTTCCATCAAAATGTACTTGTTTCTTCAGAAAACTAAAAAAGATGTATTAAATGTGTGTGATACTGGTTTTTTTTTGTATTTATAATTTTACTTTGTATGTTTATTCAATATTACTAGCTGATCCATAAATGCTCATTTGAAATGAACTCTTATAGTATTACAATATTTGTCCTGATGATTGCTTTTGGGCTGAAATTTGATATTGCCTAACAAATTGTTGTTATTATGAGCATTACATTTTCTTGGTACTAAATAAATGTCAGCTATCTCTATTTTATCATGTTATTATAACATAACATGTAATGAACATACTTTGCTTTTATATGCTTTAGCGTGATATGCCTTTGCTGAGCTTTTTACTTTGAACTCTTCCAAAACCTCACATTAGGTGGTTGCTTATAAGCAACATGGTTGAATTTTATGCTCTGATTATGCACATGGTTGAAATTTATGTTCTAAATCTAAGTGAGTATCTTCTTATTTTTAACAAGAGAGCTTCATCAGCCATATTTAATATATTTTATTTTACTCTGTCACTTAGTTTTCTTTCTTCTTCTTGTCATTTGCTATACAGTTTATTATTCTTTTGTTTGTATCTTCCCCACTACTTTGGAAGGTGCGCATATGGTTTATCATGCTTATCGTAGCCACTATTGAATTTATCAAAGGCACTTTTGCACCCAATTGTTGATAATTTTCTTTTCACCACAATCCCTAATAGATAACTTCACATTCACTACATTCTCCTTTCACTGTGGGCTCCTGGGTTGATGGAATGGGCTATGGATTATGCACAATTCTTACTTCCTCCACCTCCAATTTCACTTGCACCAATCACAATCCACTGTGGACACACGACACTGCCATGGAAACCTATGTTGTATTGATTGTATGGAGTAAAAGTTATGGAGATTTCCATGTCAGGAAATTTAGCATACTTTCATTAAAATCTCCATCTACATGATTTCTTAGTCAACCCCATAAAGTGGCCTTCTAGAATATGTTTTCAATTGTCATTTCCATTCCATTTGTTTTTGTGTCCACTAATTATCTGTGTTTTTGTATCTGACCTCCACATTTCCTTTTCTTCCACATCACCATACTGTGGGCCTCAAGTGTGACTCCCATACCATCTATTTATTCTCTATGGTATCTATTATATCCAGCATGGATTTAATTTTACTCCGGTTTTTCTATTTCCCACCATGGAATCCTTTTATGTATTAATCACCATTTCTCTTTTCATATCATTCTTTTGAATTTTTCATTTCAATCTATTTGTTCCTCTTAGATTTCTGCTCCTATCTTATACACGTTTTCCTGGAAGAGTCTTTATACAATGGAGTAGATCATTTTCAGAAGTATATTGTTCTTCTAATACTTCAAGCTGTGATTGTAGGTCTCTTGTAGTATTTTTATAGGTCCCAGGCATCTATATTTAGGCAATGCTTTATTAAAAGAAAGCAGTGTTGATTTTTCTGATGTAGTTTTATTGCCTGAAACTCATATAGATTTCACTCACATTGTAGCATTTAGCAGTCCAGTCATCTTATTTTTATAATATTGTGTGTGTCTGTCTTTTATCCCCTCTTAAGGCTTGGAGAGATTTTTATATCAATTATAAACCTGAGTCCTTGTTACCAAAATCAAGGGCTTGAATCTGAGGCACTGTGGAAGACTAACAAAGGAAGCTTAATCTCTTGTAAGTGCCCTTAAAAGCAAAATTAGCCCTAATTCTCTTATTCATAGAATTGGTCCTATTTCAAATTGAAGCATAATTTGGTTTTAAAATTTAAAAATGGTGGTCACTATTGTGTTTATCATGAAAAACCATATTAAAATTTTAATATATTATTCCTTTTCATTCTTATAAGAATTAAATGAAAAAAATCCTCAAGTATTTCTCATCCTATGTCCCTTTTTTTTCATTTATTTTAACACTTTGACTTTAAGAAAATCTAGTATGTCCTTAATGTCTATTATTCTCTGTTTTAATTTGAAGGAAGCTGCTCAGACACAGAGACATCTATAGTTTCCCCCTAGCTTATCTACCTTTATCATCACTCCAATCTTTATAACATATGTGCTTCATTTGCACATCTTTAATGAGCAACCACAATTTGAGATTATGAGTAATAGGTAGCTTATTTTTTTTAGGTATAAGAGCCTTTTGTTACTAAAGAAATAGACATATAATCCTCATTTTGTGAGAAATAAAATGCATTTGTCCATCCATAATGCACTTAAAAAGATCAGAAGATGGGGCTGGGAGTGTAGCTCAGAGGTCAAGTACTTGTCTGGCCTTGTGTTCGGTCCCTAACACTTCAAGAAACAAAAAAGAACCAAACAACAACAACAACAAGAACAACAACAACAACAAACCCCCCCACACCCCAAAACAAATCACTAAAGTATCAACAGTGGCAACCATCTGGATGGTATGACTATAGATAATTGTTATTTTCTTCTTTTTGTCTTTTTTCATTTTCCAAATTTCCTACAATGAATAACATTACTTGTAAAAGCAAAGAAAAAAAATCCACCTTAACTGAAAAAAGTTTTGATGATAAAGGAATTAAACCAATGGATCGTTTTTCTCATGTTCATTTCCAACAAACATTTATTTTCAGGGAGAGGATGACGGTATATTGTAGATAGAAAGTTTTAGAATTATTGGTCATTTTTATTTATTTAGAAAGAAAGAAAAGCTAAATTCATGATGGACATGTATGAAGAAGGTTTTGCCAGATAGCCTAGTGGTGAATTTTCTAGACTTTGGGATTTAATGGACTGAAAACTGCAGTAGAAGTTTTGGATATTGACATAAACTTTATATCAGTATATATTAAAGGGAGCTCAATTACCACCACCATATACATAGTCATAATTTCATAAAACATGGACTATTCCTCCCCAAATGATTGCAGAGGATGAACATTGTCACAGCATAAAGAACTAGCCTTTAAAAATGAATAATTTTGACTGCAAAAATGCTTTTTGTCTTCTCTTATTTTGCTCTCATCTGGTGAAAATTTTATTAAAGATAAGCTCTGCTGAGGGAAGGAACCTATCTCAACATCATGAAGGCTATTTATAAAAACCCCCAAAGCCAACTGCATAGTAAATGGGGAAAAACTGAAAAAATTTCCTTTAAAATCTGGAACAAGACAAGGATGTCCACTCTCACCACTCCTATTTAATATAGTGCTAGAAATCTTAGCCAGAGCAATTAGGCAAGAGAAGGAAATAAAGAGGATAAAAATTAAATAGAAGAAACCAAATTATTACTGTTTGCAGATATGATCCTATCCTTAGAAGATTTAAAAAAAAAAAAAAAAAAAAAAAACCTCCACCAAAAGACTGCCAGAGCTAAGGAACAAATTCAATAAAGTATCAGTTTACAAAATCAACATACAAAAGTAGCCTTTCAATACACCAACAATGAATCTACTAAGAAAGAAATCAGAAACACTGTTCCATTCACAATAGCCTCAAAAACAAAAGAAAAACTCTAGGAATAAATCTAACCAAGGAAGTGAAAGACCTCCACAATGAAAACTACAGAACATTGAAGAAAGAAATTGCATAAGACCTCAGAGGATGGAAAGACCTCCTGTGTTCATGAATAGGCAGAATTAATATTGTTAAAATGGCCTTACTACCAAAAGCAACATACAGATGCAATTCAATGTGATAATCATCAAAATAGCATTGATATTCTTCACAGAACTAGAAAAAACAGTTCTAAAATTGATTTGGATGAATAAAAGACTCAGAATAGCCAAAGCAATCCTAGGCTGAAAAAGCAGTGCTAGAGGCATCACAATATCTGACTTCAAATTATATTGCAGAGCTGTAGTAACAAAAACTGCATAGTACTGGCAGAAAAACAGACCAATGGTGCAGAATAGAAGACAAAGAAAGACAAACTTACACATCTACCATCATGTGATCCTTGACAAAGGTGCCAAAAACATACATTGGGGAAAAAAGGCTTTTTAACAAATGGTGCTGGGAAAACTGGTTATCTACATGCAGAAGAATGAGACTAGACCTTATCTCTCACTCTTCACAAAAAATCAATTCAAAATGGAAACTATGCAACTCCTAGAAGAAAATGTAGGGTCAATATTCCAGCATATAGCTACAGGCAATGACTTTCTCAGTAGGACCACTAAAGCTCAGGAAATAATGCCAAGAGTTCATAAATGAAATAGCATCAATTAAAAAGCTACACAGCAACAGAAACAATTAAGAATTTGACAAAAGAACCTATAGAATAGGAGAAAATCTTTGCTAGCTACTCTTCTGACAGAGGATTAATATCTAGAATATACAAAGAACTCAAAAAGTTTAACACCAAAACAATCAGTCCAATTAATAAATGGGCAAATGAATTAAACAAACACTTCTCAAAAGAAAAAATACAAATGGCCAAATATATGAAAAAATGTTGAACATCATTAGCAATTAGGGAAATGCAAATTAAAACTGCACTGAGATTTCATCTCCTACCAGTTATCAAGAATACAAATAATAATAAGTGCTGGATCAGATATGGAAAAAAAGCAACACTTTTACACTGTTGGTGGGATTGTAAATTAGTACCACCACTACAGAAATCAGTGTGGAGGTTCGTCAAAAGACTAGGCATAGACTTAGTGATACCACTCTTTGGAATTTATCCTAAAGAATTAAAGTCATCATACTATAGTGATACATGCATACCCATGTTTATAGCAACATAATTCACAATAGCCAAACTATGGAACCAGTCTAATTGTCCATCAATGGATGAATAGATAAAGAAAATGTGATAAAGAAAATGTATATATATATATACACACATACACACATAATGGAGTTTTATTCAGCCATAAAGAAAAATGAAATTATATCAATTGCAGGAAAATGGATGGAACTAGAAACCATTATGTTAAGCAAAATAAGCCAAACTCAGAAGGTCAAGGGTCATATGTTTTCTCACATATGTGGAAGCTAAAGAGGAAAAAGGAAGAGAAAGGTGTGGGGCGGGGGGGTGGAAGGGTCTGCCATGGGATATCTTATGAATATTAAAGGAAGATCAGTAAAGGAAAGGGACTAGGGGGTAGGAAATAATGAGGCAGGGGAGAAAGGGTGAAGAGTGATACTGGCCAAATCCTATTTTCATACCGTGTGCATGTATAGTTTGTAACCACAAATCTCATCATGTGTGCAACAATACAAAAAGATGGGCCTTAGTTGGTGTTTGAGAGCACCCTGGACTAAGACTTGGTTCTCCTGGAGCTTGTGCAGGAAAAAGTCCCGAAGTCCCATCTTATGTGGCTCTGTAGAAATAGGTAACTATTGGACTAGGGGCAGGCATTTGAAAAGGAAAGGTAAAATCAGACTTGACATTATTTTCAGGGAGAAGGCCTACTAGACCCAATGATTTTCAAATTAATCACAGGTTCTATTGATAAAATATAAAAGACATAGATAAGTCTCCATATAATAAACAATATAGGTTGTGGGAAAATTTTTTTCCCACATCGTGATGGATTACTAGTTGGAATCCAACCCTCCTCACAGCCTCTACCACCATTCTTATTCAGCCTGGCTTATATCTTCTGTATTCTTCACACTCGGTTCTCTGCTTTTGCCCTTTCCTCACTAAAAGTTTACTTCAACACCATAGAAAGACCCTGTTAAACTATAAAGAGACTCTGTTAAACTATCCAAACCTTTCAATAGCTTCTCAGTTCAGAATAAAATCCCGTCTTTACATTGTCCTACACAAACCAAAATCATGCATGGATGACACATACAGTATGCCCTTTTTGAAAAGGGGATGGTTCTTATAGCCACCAATTCCTCTCTCCAGTTGATTCTGAGTATACTGGATTGTTTTAAACAACATTCTTTGTCTTTTAGTTTACAAATACAGTCCATATCCATTGTATAAAATATGGAAAATAAGAAAATCATACATAGAAAAAATTTTGAATCATTAATATTACCCACTAAAGCATTGGTAACTTTTAATATAATTTCTTGACAGTCTTTACAATTATTGTTTTCCTAGTATGTATGCATACATAAACACATACCACATGGACATAGAATGTATTATGTAGTTCTCACTTAATATTTTTTAGTCAGTAAATGGTCTTCAAAAGATGATGTTAACCAGTGGGCGGGAGCAGGGAAGGGGAAGTGGAAACACTGGGGAATAATATTGGTGAAATTGTATCATTATTTTGTGTGCATATACAAATATGTAACAACAAACCCAGCATTATGTACATAGTACAGAGTACACCAACAAAAAATGTGGGAAAAAAGCTGACGTTAAATAAATAAATGATATTGAATGATATCTTTGCTAATGGATAGGAACAGAAAATCAACAACCCCTGACTTCTGCAGTAGGATAGGTATTGCCCTCAGCGTTGGACTTTGTGGATGGTGTGAGGCTGTGGGTGTATCACTGGGATTTACTGTAAAAACTGCAGGATAAGGAGTAGGGGCTGAGGAGCAACAATGCGGTAGTTTTTTGTTATTGAAGAATTCTAGTTAGGTCATTATGATGTTGATAGAATCATCAGTGCCTTTGGATTTAATGTGGCTAGAAATCCAGTTCTCTCCTTGTGTTTGTTTGTTTTGTTTTTGTCTTTTGCTGTCAACCTGTCTCAATGCAAAAGTAATTAGCCATCCATTAGAACCAGACATCACAAAAGAACCTTTACCCTTTGAAGTCTCATTTGTGCTTTTGTGACTTTTTTTAACAAATCACTTGGCACTGGGAACTTCTCCAACTTGGCAGAGCAGAAGACAAATCAAAACACATGCCCAATTCTGTTTAAGTTTCTTTGTGTAGTGGCTGCTTAGAAAACAATCAAAATATGTCCAATGTGAGTAGCTTTCTGGGAAAAATGTGTATCAGCCAACAAATCATTTTAGGAAGAGCAAAAATGGATGCTTCAGGAATAGAGCAAGGGAAAATACCTGGGAGAGTGTACCTGTGCCCATCGTCAGAAGTAGGCCTGCTGTTGAGAATACTAAAGTTTGTGGAGAAACTTCATTTTTATGAGGGAATATTTCTGGAATCCTCTAAGTAAGAAGATACTCTAAGGCAAACTGAACAAGGATGTTGCTTTCTGGGAAGATGAGATGTTCAGGCTTTGGTGATGAACTCAGGTTGTCAGTCGAGAGATACTTGGACTTGATAGATGTATCAAATTCAAGCACTCTACACATTTAATGTCATTAGTAGAAAATTAGGGAGTGTAAAATAAAATATAGGTGTTTCTTATATACTGTCCAATGAGGCCAATACGATGGCAAAAAAAAAATTTCAGTCTTTTTGTTTGGTGAGGTCTTCCAATGTGACAGTCATCATTTTATGCTGAGGTCAAATGCAGTGTGTTGACCTCAGTATGTACTCAGTATATATGTTCAATGACAGAAACCCACAAGCCCATCCTTTCTTCTTTATCATTTTCCTGCCTATTAGCAATCTTAAAGAAACATGTTATCTGCACTCAGTGCTAGATATGATAACATTTATAAAATGATGTTTACTGAGGACTTTGTGAATGCCAGGCATCGTGGCAAGCTCTTTACATGAATCATGTCATCTAGTCCTTGTCACAGCCCTATGATAATGGGCATGGTATGATCACTGTCCCAATTTTACAGGGAAGATATGAGAGCAGGGCTCAGAAGGGTTATGTAACCTGCCAAAAGTCACTTAGCTAATGTAAACCCAGATAGTCTGACCCACAAACAAATGCAATTAAACATGTTATTCTTTAAAAATTCTGTTTCTACCTTTTGGGTTTTAGTGATGTGGTATTTTGATTTTGGGGTCAGCATGACTTCAGTTTTCCCAGTCCATGTAAAAAATAGTACATCATTTCTTTGTATTTCACCTTGAATGATCATCATCAGTTCCTGTTGTCTGCATGTATGATCACAAGAAGAGAATCTCAATGGAAATGCTAGTTTTTCAGCTAGTATATACATTATATTGGAAGTCTCCAAATTTCTGTAGAATGAAGGGTGAAAGTATCTACATATTTTACAAAAAGCAGTAATTTCCATGATTTCTGAAAACTAAATTGTTGTCATCCATAAAGCACATCAAAGATCAGAAACAGACATTATCCATGGTTTGATTTATAAATAATTAATGGACTTAGCCAAACAAAACAAAACAAAACAATACCACCATAGCTGTACGTTGAATGGCAGTAACGGTAGTTCTTTACAGATGAATATCCTTTTAAAAACACTCTCACTTACATGCAACGTTGCTTTGAGAAACAGGTTCAGAAACTGATTTGGGAGGATCCAGTACAAATAAGTCAAATATCAAATATGAAATGAAGAGGAGGAGGTAGTGGGGGAGGAAGAAAAAGGACAGGTGAAATGCTGCTTATTTCACTTCAGCAGTTGATGCATGCAAGTTACACAATGCTTAAAAGCAGATTTTTTCTTTTCTTTTTTTCTTTTTTTTACTTAGAAAAGGAAACCTTTTGGTCACCATCAGCAAAATGAGTGATGAATAGGTTAAAAGGAGAAAACAAGTTAATTGCCCTGGGACCATAATTTTGTGGTCAGGCCTGAAAGATTCAAACCAGTCGAAAGGTCACACAGCCCAAAGAAATACCATTCACTAATGGAAACCCCCCTAAATTTCTAAAACACTGGGTACATGCTTTTCAAAATTTGATAAAGATTCCTTAACTAAATAGTTTTTCTTAATTGAATTTTCCATGTTTACTAACCTACCTGAAAAATAAAACTCTTTGCACGACAGCCCTTTTTCCATTTGGCAAAAACAGAAACCCTGTTGGTTTCTACTGGAAAATTATCAAATATTAACTTTATTTTCTTTCCTATCTATCAAAGGCAGTTGCCAACTGTCTGAATTGTTCAGACACTGACAAGTATTAGTGATGAATTAGTATGTTTCTGGTACTGAGAAAAGAAGCATTTTAGATGCCTGCTGAGCACTTTTGCTTATCTTCTGTGGTTCTCAAACTGCCACAGGAAGGTAGGTGGAATCATCCCCATTTTACAGATGAAAAACAGAGGCCAAAAGGAAATTCTATTAGTTTTGATCAAAATTCTTTTAGCTTATTATGGAAACTTATGAAATGGGATTAAAACTTTTTTAGAGAGAGGGGGAAGCTAGGGTGATGGTTTCTATGTGTTGCTAAGAAGTGAAGTTCTGCTTTATGTTTTCACTTGGCAAATGTACACTAGTGCCCTCTATGTGCCAGGACCTGTGCTCAGCTTGTTTTTTTCCCACTCTTATCTCATATAGTCCTTTGAGTCATTCAGTGACATAGATACCATGAATTGTCAGTTCACAGATAGGAGAACTGAGGATTCATGGTATGAAGTGCTTTCCTGGGGTCATCATGTACCTTAAAAGAGGCTGAACTAGAACTCAAACCAGATTTCAAAGGCCCCTCCAGAAGTCTTTCTATGATAAGGTAGACAGAAGTTTAAAATGCTAACTATTTTCCTTTACTACTTAAGATGAGTGGATTCTTTTCATCCCAGTAGTACTTCTTATTCCAGCAGCACTTTCACCCTATTATGTCCCACGTATACCCCTCAAAAGCAATCTCCAATTGCTATTGGTTTTGCTTTGTTTTGTTTTACGAGGGATTGAACTCAGGGGCACTCGACCACTTAGCCACATCCCCAGCCCCCTTTTTTTTTTTTTTTTTGGTACCAGGGATTGAACTCAGGGGCACTCGACCACTGAGCCCATCCCCAGCCCTATTTTGTGTTTTATGTAGAGACAGGGTCTCACTGAGTTGCTTAGCGCCTCGCCGTTGCTTAGCGCCTCGCCATTGCTGAGGCTGGCTTTGAACTCGTGATTCTCCTGTCTCCGCCTCCCAAAGTGCAGGGATTACAGGCATGCGCCACCGCGCCCGGCTCCCCAGCCCTTTTTAATTTTTTATTTTGAGACAAGGTCTCACTAAATTGCTTAAGGCCTTGCTAAATTGCTGAGACTGACTTTGAACTTGGAATCCTCCTGTCTCAGCTTCCCAAGCCACTGGGATTACAGACATGTGCCACCATATCCAGCCCACTGATGGTTTTGTGTAGGCATTATCTAACTCCATATGGCTAAGTTTCTAAGCATGGACAGTAGAATGAATCAGACATAATTTCCTATGTTCACATATGTATCCACCACCAGTGAAACTCCACATCATGTACAACCACAAGAATGGGATCCTAATTAAAATAAGTTATACTCTATATATGTGTAATATTGTCAAGATACACTCTATTGTTATGTACATCTAAAAAGAACAAGTTTTTAAAAAGGAAAAAATGTACCTGATCATTTCTCTGTAAACTTTTCAACTATATCTGAAGTTCAAAAACTTACAAATGGCACCATCTGTATAGAAATAAGCCGATGGGAGCAGCAGAATCCAGGGATATGGGTTCGGGGAAGTTTTGTAAAGAAACCTCTAATAAAAGACTTTATCATATCCAGCTAAAATAAACATCTATTTTATATTTTTAGAAAATGAAGTCTCATAGGGGTCTTTTGATGGGACTCCCTGGCAATTTGTTTGGGTCTTTACAGTGGTGGGTGCTTCCAACACTCTAGCTAGTCCAACCCTCCCCTCAATAGGCACTTGCACGTCCCATGGGACCCCATTATAGAGAACAGTCACAATATGCAAAAACTCTGGTTTCTAATATCAGCTGCCATCCAGGACCCAACCACTGAACACTCCCCCAAGACCCCAAGGCCCAAAGGCCCCAAGGCCCTGTGACACACTGTCCATACAACAACCTCAATCCCTCAGAGAGACACTCCCCAGTGCCCTTACAGAAACATGACCACAAAAAAATCCCCCTCTGGTTCCTCATTTGCACAACCATGGATTTGGTGTGATGTTGGTGCTAGGAGGAAAAGATCTCCTTCAGTCCTTTATTCAATAAAGCTCAAGTACCAGTTGTGTGTCAGGCCATGTATTAGGTGTTGAGAAGTCAATGAAAAATGCTACAACAGAAAGGGGCTAAAGAAGACCTTAAGTCCTGGGGGTTCAAGAACTCTTCAGGAAAAAGGGCTTGGGAGGGTCAGGGGTCAAGGAATAACACTTATAAATACCTTCTATGTGCCATGAGCTTACAAGTGCCATTTAACTTAAAATGCAATGCGGTCTTTCAAGATAGCTATTTTTGTTTTATAGGTAGGAAAACTGAGATTCAATAAAGCTTCTATGATATTCATGGGTCTCTCTGTCACACTGTCTGGAGCTAGGTGTCACGTCAAGTCCAATCTACCAGTCTGAAAAACAGTTATCTGTTTTCCTTTAAAGTATTTTTTCTTTTATAGTATAAATTTATACAAGGTGGGAGAATTTATTGGCCTTTTAAAACTCTACTGCCAAAGAAAAGATGATGTCAGCTGATAAAACTGAAGCAATGTATCAGTGAGTCTCTGTAGTTTATAGCATCACACTGTTAATTTTATATAAGACAAAATTTTAAATCGTAGAACCTTACATATAGAATGCAAAAATATATATTTTATATGCATTCATGAAAAGGTCAGCTTTCAAAATGAATGGGTTTGAAAGACAGGAATGGTATCACATCTGGGAGACAATTCCTGACCTTCCCTCTTATTTCTTCTCCTTTCTCCTATCTTAACTCCCTATCCCATTCTTTTCAACTTAAACATCTATTTGCCATTTCAGAGATATATGTATGATAAATATTAAAATTAATATAAATTAAAGAATAGGATATAATCAAATTTAAGAATCTTATTTACCTTTTTACTTCTTGACTGTTCCAGAGTACAGAGAATTATTAAAAATGATCAAAAACACAGTGTGGTATGTCTGTACAAGGTAATGCTACTCAGCAACAAAAAGGAATGAACTATTGACATGTGCAAAAAATATGGATGAATCTCAAAATAATTATATGGAGTGAAATAAGCCATTAAAAAAGAGCATATCCTGTTTGGCTCTGTATAAACTCTAGAAAATACAAACTATAGTGCTCAAAAGCAGATTAGTGATTGTCTAGGCAGATGGCAAGGTAGGGAGGGTAGGAGAGAGAGATTCTGAAGGAGCATGGGGAAAATTTTAGAGGTCATGGGTATGTTCATTATCTTGATTGCAGTAACAGCTTCATAAGATTATCCTTATGTTAAAATTTGTCAAATTTTGTGAAACAATGTCCTTATGTTCAATTTCAACATAGTTTATGTGTTCATTATATGGCATTATACCTCAATAATGTTTTTAAACTATAGTAAACTATATTTTGTTGGAGAAATAAAAAGATAAAATCTGGGGAAATTATCTACATTGTGTAACATTTGTGGCATAGGTTCTGGATTTAGGATGAAACAGATTTTTCCTAATTCTCTCACCTCTTAGTTATGTGACCTTATGTGTCTGAACTTTCCAAGCCTAAGTTCCCACACATTTGTAAAATGGGGGAAATAATGGTCAATGACTGCCAGGGTCTTTGTGAGGATTAAATGAAGTAATAAAAATAGTTATCATCGGGGCTGGGGCTGTAGCTCAGGGGTAGAGCGCTTGCCTAGCATGCATGAGGCACTGGGTTCGATCCTCAGCACCACATATACATAATAAATAATAAATGAATAAAATAAAGATCCATCAACAACTAAAAATAATTTTAAAAAAATAGTTATCATCCAGCATAGCAGCATGCCCAGCACATAGTCAGGGTTCATTATCATTACAAGATGTATATATGCTTATGAATTTGTATGGATTTATGTTAGCATACACATATTTTATTTAAACAGATAATATGGCACAATCTATACATAGTATAGGATTATGGTAAAATCAGAAGAAGGAATGAATCAATCAAAAAATGAAGCTTTTGTTATTATGGATTCCTAATTATTACCCTGTTTGCAATAAGACAAGGGAAGCACAGAAAGGACAGGTCCCCCAGCTGCCAGTGGTAGATTTCCAAGTGGAGCACAGGCACTCTGTCTTTAGGTTCAGGGCTCTTTGGACAAACCAGAGGAGGAAAATTCAAGGTAATTTCTGGAAAGTAATAATTGTTCTGTCACTTGGGATTAAAAGCACAATATGTAGTCCTATAGTAAAGCAAATATTAAGAGGTATTAAGAAAAGACCCTTTCAGCCTTAAGCTCCATTGTGCTCCCTCTGGTGAAGAGCATCCTCATCGTTCCTCTTCACTCTTATCTGTCTTCAGCTACTCACAGGCTGGACCACGTGTGCCCACAAAGCTTCTTAGACCAAGATCTCTAAGTCTCTCCTTACTTTCTTGCCTCTGAATCTTCACATACCTGGTATAGTCCATCTGTAACACCAGCTCACACCTTTGTTTATGAGTATCCTCCCCACACACCTAAACCCAGTTCTGGCAGATAACCGACGCCATTCACCTATCAATTTTTTTGGGGGGGGGATACTGGGGATTGAACTCAGGGGTACTTGACCACTGAGCCACATCCCCAGCCCTATTTTGTGTTTTATGTAGAGACAGGGTCTCACTGAGTTGCTTAGCACCTCGCCCTTGCTGAGGCTGGATTTGAACTCGTGATTCTACTGTCTCAGCCTCCCAAAGTGCAGGGATCACTGGCTCATCTATCAATTTGTTCACTCATTTGTTACTTTGCTGAATAACTTTGTACTGGACAGCAATTATTGCCACAGACTGATCTGGGTGTGGAGAAAACTCACATCAAAAGAACATCACTTCCTCTCTTTCCCTTCTTTGACTTTCTTTCTTGGTAACCATATTATAGTGGTTCCTTTACTCCTGGTAGCAACAGCTGGGTCAGAGTTCAGAGCTTGAGTTATGGGAGACAAACACTATTCACAATTTACTGAATCAAAGAGAAGGGAAAGTGCTGCACTTGATTTTAAAAAAACTGATTCAAATAACGCTCAGAAAAATTTACATGAGGTAGTAAGGTTGAATTGGTTTAAGAGACTCAAAGAAACTTTTGGTCTCAGGAGATGTAAGGAGGGAATTAGTTACTATTAGGGACAAATATGGTTTTGTTGCATTGTGGAAAAGGGATTAAACAGGGTAAAGATAAAATTTAGATAGTGCTCTGCATTAGAGTTTCAGCAAAAGGCCTAGGGAAATCATACAGAGGAAAATTAACTATAGAAACCAGTACAAAGAAAATCTGTGGAAATTTCTTATTTTTGAGAAGTACTTTTTTCATAGAGGAATTTCTTCCGAGAGCAGCAGAGAATGCTATATAAATGTTATCATTTTTTAAAATAGAGAACGTGATTTATGTCAAGAAAATGTTTTTGTATGTATCATTTTTGAGGTGCTCTTCCTTCTGCTCAACCACCACAAACAGGAGGTTCCTCTGGAGTTTATAGTTGATCGGATCTGATGTTTAAAATACATTATTTCCGAAGAAAGCTGTGGTCTGAGCAAAGGTGTAACATACAGGAAGCTGCTGTAATAACTTGGGCCACAACTGTGTTACAATTTAGGTTCCTTTGTAGACCTCACTTATCAAATAGAAGGGTGATAGAGACAGGGGAATAGTTACCAGTGAAAGTAGTGACAGATTCAAGCCTTGAGTCTTATTGTATTCAGTGCTGAAATGTGCATATGATTTTTAAAAGGTGACCAAGACATAAAACATAAACTGAAGTCACAGTAAAGTCCTTATATCCATAGAACATTCCCCTCCTTCAACGTAAGTTTTGCTGGTTATTTATTGCATACATGGTTCATTATTTCCAAGAGACCCTTCCATTTCTAAGATGTTCCTTTTCGTAGATGTTTCTGCACACAGTATGATATTGTTGTACACTTTACATTAGAGAACAGTGGCAACAGCAAAAGAAATGAGATATCAGAAAAGAAGCAGCTAAGCATAGTTTCTTCTTACTGTTCTCACCTCCTCCATAAAGTTGAACAGGAAGTCACAACTCTCAGTTGCAATGACTTGTGCTTTCCACTCCACAGTGTTTTTCAGTGATCATTTATTAAAAATACAAAGTCGATTCTAGGGAGCACACCATCACAACATCTTATCACGCATGACGTCACTTCTGTTGGCAATCAAAGCTCTGTAAAATGTTTCACCTGCCCCCAGGCCAATGCTGTGCAGGTCATGCCCTGTACAGGCTACAGAGATTAGGGGATTCCTTTGGAGCCGGGGAACAGTAAATATGAAATTGAAGAGGGCGGAGTTCTGCTTCTAATATAAAGAAAACAGTGTTTTTGGGGGGCAGTGAGAACTATGTTCCCACCATTGCTGACAAAATTCATATACTTTTTATGTTTGGCATCATTGCTATTGTTATTTTATTTTCAGGATGTACTGATGTATGTTTGTTTGTATGATTAAAACTATAAATGTATTGATTTTTCTTCTATATTTTGTATTTGATTTCTTCTTATAAGCAAAGAAATGCATTACTTTTATAAACAGAAAACAAATGACTTATCTGTTTTTCAACTCCACCAGTACTGCAGATATCTGGTGTATGTTAGACACTATGCTAAATATTAGCCATCCAAAATGGAAAGAGATGTAATTCCAGGTCAGTTCATCAGAAATCAGTTCACCAAGAGTGCATTTGTCAAAGTGACTTCTGACTGTTCACAAAAATGCACAAGCTAACAGAAACATGGACGTGTGAACATCAAGGAGATGTCTGGTTTATTAGTGGCCTGAGCAAGGCAATAGCTCAGAGCTCAGAGAAGAGAATCATTCTTTGGTGGTTAAGGATGGATTCATTGAGGGATGATTTGAATTGGCCTCTGATGGATGAGTTGGATTTAAATTGTAGCATGTCCTTTAGTTTTCCTTCATGACTTCAGACAGGGTGACAGACAGTGTTTTTCTAAGGCCAGTCTGACCTCCAGACTTTATTCCAAACTAACCATGGGAAGGTCTTCCTTTTACTTATATGCTTTCCCCTGTGCTTATAAGAATCTTCAAACACGTCTTTTCACCCACACAGGACTCACTGAAGTGAAAAGAGCAACTCCTTCCAATAGCTCCAGACTTGCTGGTGGAGCCACTTCTCAGCGATGCACATGAAGACTTCATGAATACACTTCTACAGCCTCTGGAGACCCTGATTTTCTATACTAGGATCTCCCTTCTGCAGTGCTCTTGTCAGCTGGTGGTCATGTCTTGCAGTTTATATCAGTCAGGTTCCCCCAGATGTGTAAGAAACTGGGTGTTTCTCAGTAGAGGAAGGGGCAGAACTCATAGAGGAGATTATAGAGAACCAGGCAGCTGCTAGCCTACATGATGTCTTAATGTAGTTTATGATAGAGCAACCTAGGCACTCTCATAATAGGACACACAGTTTTATCTTAAGAGGGATGTAGGCTGGATTTCCTAACCCATCTATCCCTCTTTTCCTGGTTCATTTGTACAGGATGTAAACTGTCCATCACATTTAAATACCTTGCAGAACTCCACTATCTTGAAAACATCTGCATTGGTCTTGATGCTATCTTATCAGATTCTCCAAAAGTTTATAGGTCATTTCTATTGTGTCTTACTTGGTCACTACTCATCTGTGCTCAGCTGGACAAAAGGCTGCTCTCATTAGAGCAAAATCACAATAGTTTATGGCTCCCTATTTCCAAATGAAAACCTTAGGTGGCATTTAATATTTTAGGGTTTTATGACCTTGGTTCTCAGAAACATTGACTTCCTATCAACACACACAGTGAGGGAAGAAGTTCTTGAGATATTGTAACTTTTTGTATATGTTACACCAGGATTACATTTATCAACACACATCCATTTTAGGGGATCGAAAAATGTACTCTGATTTTAAATACTAGCTTCCTTGTTGACTGCTTAAGCAGGGATATTTGAAAAGGTCAGATAAGACTATATTAATTTTATAGTACTGCTTAATCCTTGCAGGAGTAAGGGATTAGTCAAATAGAGCATTTGACTGAAATCATGGAAAAAATTTAGAATGCTACTGAGTTCTCAGAAAAATTGCATTTGTTTATAATGAACTCTGCTCATAATATGGAACACCTTGATAAGGGTCATGACTGAGTTAATAGTACCTTTCCATTCCTTCCATTGTCAGTGTGAAGTAAAGATCACAGGTACCCTGCTGCTGACAAGAGCAAAATGGTTTGATATTGCCATGCTTCTAGACCTGTGATCTCCTGTAACCTTCTCTGCAGGCTTATATCACCTGCTGTATTCCAACCTGGACTCATGCCCTCATCAACTGGTCTTGTTGCTGTGCAATTACTTTGCAAGCTCAAGTTTAGATTAAAGAGTCAGCTTGGTTTTAATAAAATATAGCTTAAGGGAAGTTGACAACTGTGGTTTCAAGTCAAAAAGAAATACCTCTAAGTGACCTAGAAAATAATCTGCTAATAAAATCAGTATAGATTTATGATAAATTAGGATAATCTTATAAATTTAGAAAAGTTTTTAAAACGTATATTGCATTTACTTTAGACAAAGGTGGCATATTTGGGGAAGTGGTCCATAATGGTTGTCTTTCTTGGTTAAATCAGGACATGGTTGAATCCTGAAAGTCTCAGATCTAGTGTAATTATTTGCTATTACTTGTTTAATTTCTATTCCCTTTGGTAGATTACCTGCATCTAAGGGAAGGCAGGGGACACTTCTGCTCGTTGCCTGTGGCATCCGCAACATCAATAGTGTCCTTGCAGAGAATCTCCTCAATACATAATTGTTGAATGAATGAATGACTGGAACTAAATTTACTCAAAATTCTCAGAAATGACAAGAGGCATGAAGTAGATAGTAAATAAATCCTTGTAAATCCATCACTTCCACTAGAAAAGCAATTCAAACATTCCTTCTTTTTGGAGAGACCAAGAATAGTGAAATGATGTGAAATTTACATTGGTTTGTTTTGCATTACTTTGGGCAATGAATCTCAGTCTTGGCCATAACTTATAACTACCTACATAGTTTTTTAAAACTCTCAATTGAAACAACCTCTGCAGAGGGGCTGAGCATGGTTAAATTTTAAATATGTCTCAGAGATTCTAATAACTAAACAATGTTGAAAACACTGAATAAAGGCCCTTCTTTCCCAAACTTGTCTGATTGTAAGAAATCATCTGAGCTGCTCAAATCACAACAAACCATATGTAGTTTCAAGGGTTTTCCAGTTGAAGGGTAGGGGAGTGATCTCATATCAGCAGAGAAACACTAGCTTCTAATTCTTTAAGGCTGTTTTGATTTCAAATTTCTCCTTCTAGAGAGTGGCCAGTGCTTTTAATTTAGTGCCATCACAAATTTATTGCAGGATTATTTCCCAGGCTATCCCTGGACTTTCTTCTTGTCCTAAAATAATACTTCTACAACTTTCATTAGACTATGTCTTTATTACTGTGAGTCAATTGTCATCTATCTAAAGTAATTGCCACATGTGATTAAGTGTCAGGATGAGTTGTTTGGACACTACAGGCTGTGAGAGAGAGCAGAGGAGGGGAAAATCGATGTGGATTTTAATGGCACACTGAGCAGGACGTGGGCTGGAACTTGATAGATGGTGGAAAGAAAGGGGAACTGCGTCCTGGGCAGTCATGGCAAGAAATGAGCAAAAGTTTGCTTTAGGAATACAAAACATCCATATCCTAAATCCACTACTGTTTGTTTTAATTCTGATGCTCCTGCTGAGGTCTCATCTCTCTGGAGATTCAACCTCTCCCTATCCATATTTCCAAACCCCTACCTGCAACCTGCTGGGTCAGAATTCAAAGTGGAAACTGCAAATCTACATTTCAAACAAGTTTCCCAAGTGATTTTTATAATGAAACACTAACTGAAGGAGATGAATCTATCTACACAGTTCAATGAGAAGATAGATGGGACAGATTGTCCCCCAAAGAGAACCAAAATGCAACAAACTAGCGTTTCCTTCGAAATAAATCAGATACACCATTTTTCATTTATCAAACTGGCAAAGATTAAAACACTTTATACCACTCACTGCTGATGATGGAATGAGCTTTTACACACTGCTAGTGGGAATGTGAATTGGTGCATTACTAAAGGACAATTTGGCAATTCTTATCAAAAGCCTTAGCATTTTTCACACCCTTTGACATAACAATTCCACTTTTAGAAATTTATCCTAAGGCTGTGATCTCAACCTTGGCAGTTTATCAGAATCGCTTGGGAAGCTTTTGTGAATTACAGATTTTGGGGCTCCATTCCCTGGAGATTCTGGGGATAAGATCTATGAATCTGTTATTTTTGTCTTTGGTTTTGGTTTTGGTACCGGGAATTGAACCCAGAGGTACTTAACCACTCATCCACATCCCCAGTCATTTTATTTTTTATTTTGAGACAAGGTCTGGCTAAGTTGCTTAGGGCCTCACTAAGTTGCCAAGGCTGGCTTTGAACTTGCCATCTTCCTACCTCAGCCTCCTGAGCTGCTGGAATTACAGGCATATATTACAGAGCCCAGCTTTGTTTCTTAATATTGGTGTAATTTGGTGTTTTTCATAAAAATTCAACTAATAGAAAGGTCAAATATTGGTGATAACTCCATCTTCCGGTTACTCTCCTACTGCCTGTGGATGAGTATCCTGCAGTAATGCTGGTTTTTCACTCAGTGACGTATGCTATGGTCCTCCTTCCTTTTCAGTATGTAGTCCTGTGCTGCATGATGGCATTCAGTCAACAATAGTGGTTCTGTTGGAGTATGAGGGAGCTGTAAAGTTGCTCCTCTAGCTGAGTGACACTGTAGCTATGATATCAGTGCACTATGCATTGATCACCTGTGTGTGTGATGTGTAGGTGAGAACAAACCTACTGCCCTGCCAACTGTATGAAAGTATAGCACACGCCATTACATACAGTACATGATGCTTGATAATGAAATAAATGATAGCACCATTCATTTGTATATTTGCTTTTTATCATTATTTCAGAATGTACTTCTACTTATATATATATTTTAAAAAGTTAACTGTAAAAAATGGTATTGCACATTATACCCGAAGCAGTCTCAAACACCTCATGTTTATGGTATTTCTTGATGACATCAAAAGACCATGTCAAATGATTGACCTATACCACCTAGGTTTGCCCAAACTCATGCTGTAATGTTTGAATAATGATGAAACCACCTAATGACACATTCAGAATGTGTCCCCATTAAGCAATGTGTGACTGTACTCAGATCTATTTATTTTTTGTTTTATTTGACTATGATATTGCTTTCACTTCATTATACATGAGTCATAACGGCATTGTCTTGGTTTTGTTGTATTTCTCACAGAGTAAACAGAAGTACACAATTTGCAGTAAATTTGTAAATTTAAAAGAGGCTTATATAAAATCATCATAAATTAATACTAGACCTCCAAACCAAACTTTTTCCATTCCAGGATATTGTTATTATAATTCTGATTTTTTTTTTTTAGCACTATAAGATCCATGGAAATACTTCAGTTCAATCATTGTGGACATTTGAGGATAAACATTTGAGATCATTTTTATATTTTCGTTATTATGACAAATTAGAGACCAAACAATCTTATATGGTTATCCACCTCTTCACCTGTGTGAGAATTCCTGTGGGATACATATCTAGAAATGGACTTGCTCTGTAAAGTTAAACTGGGGCATTGAAAACTGCTTTCCAAAATGGTTTTGCCATATGTTACAAGCATGTGTAACTTTCCACCCAAATTCCTGCTTCCTCTTGAAGAAGACCCCATAGGTCTTGGCAAACAGGTGGTGGCAGCTCAGCCAGAGATGACACTTCCTAGCACCCCTGTACTGTGTAGGGGGAATGTAACTAGTTCCCATTAATGAGATGCATTTATAATGTGTCATTTCTAGGCCAAGGAATTTCAGATGTGGCTGCAACTTTATGCTCTCTTGCCCTTCCTGTCCGTCCACACAGCACCCAGGTCCCTTAGGATAGCTGAGCCACACTATGGGAGGAGCTTAGATCCCTGAATCACCATGAGAAGTAAAGCCAACCACATGACCACCAAAATAACAAACATTAGACTGTTACGGAGGCAAGAAATAAAATCCTATTGTCTGTTAGATGCTGTAACTAGTGCTATATTCATGAATATGTCAGTTTAGACTTGTCAGCAGTAGGTATTAAAAACCACAACACCACAAATGATTTTGCAGTATGGAGCTAAATTCCACTGCTATAACAAAATAATCACACATATGAATGACATTATAACAATAGGTATATATGTATACTTCACCTGTTAATATTGTGAAATACCGGAAATAAAATAATAAATGTCTAATTAAGGAGTAAATAAAAATAATGTTGAAAAAGAATAGTAAAGTGCATGGGAAAATGTTGACTGAATGTATTAAGCTTAGGAAAGGAGGTATGGAACAATATTAATATTAAAATAAGTTAATATTGGAAGAAAACATACACAGTGGCTACCAGTTAAGATAGTATTACAGATTTTTTTCTGCATATGTTTTCTAAACTTTATTGGATATATGATCTTTGTAATAAAAAGATGTTTAAAAATTGGTAGATGATGATATTAAATTGTGTTAGCAAAAAGACATAACCTACAGAAACTCAGAGATAAACCCCTATGTGGCTCAGGATTCATGTAATTTGATGCTCAGTAACTTAGGAGAGTTGGTGACCTTTGAGAGAAGACCTAAAACAAAGTTGTTCATGTGCTTATCGAAAAGGCCTTTTATTGACAAGTACATGTTTATCAACTCACTATCAAGGTTGGAGATGAGGACCTATATATATTTAGCTTTTTAGTAGAGCTAAAAAGTGTTACAGACATAGGAAGTTAATAGTCCTTAAAATACAATTCCTGTCTTTATTTTTTATTTTTATTTTTGGTACTGGGGATTGAACTCAGGGGCACTTGACCACTGAGCCACATCCCCAGCCCTATTTTGTATTTTATGTAGAGACAGGGTCTCACTGAGTTACTTAGCACCTTGCTATTGCTGAGGCTGGCTTTGAACTCACGATTCTCCTGTCTCAGCCTCCCAAAGTGCTGGGATTACAGGCGTGCACCACTGCACCCATTCAATTCCTGTCTTTATAATGCATGGAGAACTCTTTTAAAGATAAGATGTTTTCCTATTCACTTATGGTCCTTTTGTTCACTAAAAAGTGAACAAAGGTGAAATAGATTTAATTTATAGCAGAAGTGACAAAAGGAGGCATTTTCTGGTGAGCATGTTGGTAAGGGTTTGGAAAAACCAGAATCTGTTCAAGTAATAAATTTCTTAGAGAACTGAATAACAGGAAAAAGACAACAGTGGTTCACAGCTGTGGTTTTTAAAAACCAAAGGATGGGACACCTGTGGGTCCTTCGTTGTCCTCTGACTCCTTCCTCACAGATGAGAATGCAGGAAGGAGGAATGGATGGTGTTACACACAGATTACAGGACTTCCAAATGATGATTTAAAATACATGTGAGATTGTTAATTTCATTGTGCTTATAAAGATATAACCAAGTAGAAAATGAGAGTAGAATGCTCATTTGCAGAGGACTGGTTAAGTTATGGTACAACCATAAGATGTGAGAGACTAACCTAGAACACATGAAGTATTGCTGAGAGAAATCAAGGACCTCAATAAATGGAGGGACATTTCACATTCATGGATTGGAAGACTCGATATCATTAAGATCTCAATTTTCCCCAAATAGAGGTAAGCCCAGTAAAAATCCCAGAAGGTTTTATTTGTGACAACCAACAAGTTAGTCCTAATATTTATATGAATGCTGCAAGGATCCAGAAAATTTAAGATAATTCTGAAGAAAGAGAACAAGGTTTCTGGATTTTTTTTTACTACAATATATCAAGACTTAATAAATCTATGGTAATTAGCTGTATTGGCACAAGGAAAGACAAACAGACTAGCTTACTAGAGAGCTGCATCAGATTCATGACCAACACACCCCTGCAATGCAATGAGGAAGGACGGTCACTTTAATAAAAGGTTCTTGGCCAATTGGTCATCCATATAGGACAAGCCTTCCTTCACCTTTGCACACACCAGACACAAAAGTCAGTTCCAAAGGAATATAGTCCTACATGTGAAAGGTTAAAACAAGAAAGGTCCCCAAATAAAACCTCAAAGAATGTCTTCATGATCCAGGACAAGCAAAGGTGGTTTTTTTGTTTTTTTTTTTTTTTGTTTGTTTAACAAATAACCATTAAAACAATGGTACAATTGGACCTTATTAAAATTAAGAACATTTGCTCATCAAATAACACAATTTAGAGGAAGAAAAAGGAAAGGAACAGTGTAGACAAAGATATTTGCCACATGCATAATCAACAAAGGGCTCATTCGAATGTATAAAGAACTAAACATAAGTAAAACAGACAAAAAGGTTTTAATGGGCAAAGACTTCAACAGGTACTTTAAAAAGAAGATATCAAAATGGTCACTAAGCATGAGGTTCTCAACATTATTAATCATTAAGCAATAAAAAAACCTTTGCTTGTCCTGGATCATGAAGACATTCTTTGAGGTTTTCTTTAAATCATTAATCATTTAATCTCATTAAAATTACGAGATGCCACTACACACACTCTAAAATGACCAAGGTGAAAAAAGACCAATGATAGTATGTGCCAGCAAGGAAACAGAGCAACTGAACTCATGCACCTTTGTGGCAGTGTAATTAGTACAACCACCGTGGGAAGTTGTGCACACTGTCATCGCCTAAGTGCAAACATATGTAATACCCTAAGACCCAACTGACTTGTGGGAATACGATTACAAGAAGTGAGTGTCCACACCTACTAAGGGACACAAACAAAAGCGCTCAGAACAGTTTTATTCATAAAACACAGAAACTAGAAATGGTCTAAGTTTCTTCCCACAGAAGAATGAATAATTATGTTTATGTAACAGAATATTAAGCTGTATTTTTTTAGGTGGAGGGGGGACCCAGGACTGAACCCAGGGGCACTTAAACATTGATCCACATCCCTTGATCTTTTTAAAAAATATTTATTTAGAGACAAGATCCTGCCAGGTTGCTCAGGGCTTCGCTAAATGGCTGAGATTGTCTGAATTTGTAATCCTCCTGCTTCAGCCTCCGAAGCTGCTGGGATTATATGCGTGCTCCCTGGTGCTTGGCTGTAATTTTTTTTTTAAAGAGGAAACATACAGATGCATACCAAGAATATGGATACATCTCACAAAAGGTAGAGTGAAAAAATAAAAATCTAACCCCATAAAATCATTTCACAGAACTTCACACAAGGAAGTTCCAGATAGCCCAAACAAATCTCCAGTTATGAAAATGAGAACGGTAGTTCTTTTGGTGAGTGGAGCTGAGAAGCATAGGAAAGGAAATGTTCTGTGTCTTGATCTGGTGGTAGTTATAGGTATGTATATTTTAAAAAATTCGTTGCACAATCAAGATCTATGTATTGTACATATATTTATGTATATTCTACATCAATAAAAAACATTTTTAGAAAGTGATTCACCTTGCTATAATAACATTATATTAAAATATGACAGGATATTAGACCTCCATCTACATCTCTTTCAGTTTGACTGTAACTTTCTCATGAAAGCAGTGGGCAGTCCAAAGAAGTGGCACAAGCCCTCTCATGCAATTTCTAAGCAAATCTAACCATCATTTTGTTGCTCTGTGTTTTGTTGTGTGAGATACTTCCAAATCTTCTGTATTTCTTTAGTCTGCAGAGTCTAAGCTCTTGATGTAGCTCCTGGGGAGTTGGTAGTGGTTCAGAAAGTTCATTTGCCCCTTTCCAGGTGAAGGCTAGTTCCAGAACATTTGTCTTTGGCTCCCTTTCACTTCAGGCTCTACTCCTTTCCAGAATTAGTGCATTTTTTTCTCTCAGCTTCCAGATGCTTAGTGCCTCCCTCCTCTTTCTGAAAGTTTTTCTCAGCTCTTCCTGCTTCTAGTCCCTTCCAGCCTGCCTTCTCTCACAGGTACTATATGTTCTAAATACACTGCGCTTTGCAGAGTCAATTCCTTCCATCTTTAGAAACTGCCAACTTCAGCGAGAAAGACCTTATCATCTAAATGGCTCTCATGGAGCCATTTAGACAGGCTCTCCCTGTCAAAACTGCATCTGCAATAATAATGTGACATTTGCTCCATTAGTTAGGGGTACTCATTGCAATAAGGCAACAGTCCCATTTTCCATGTCAGCTGTACTCTTCATTTATTAAACAGGACACTGAGCCCCTGCAGTGTGCTGGGAAGACAAAGACAAATGTATTTGAGGAGCTGAGTCTTCTGGAAGAGACAGGCAAATACTTAGATATGCTAGCTCCAGTTACTTCCTCTTAGCTGCCTACTACACATCACTTAGAATTAATCAAACCTATGTTGTTATCCTATGCCCCTTCCCAAACCTAATCTTCATTATGCATTAGCATCCACGAAATAACCCCAACAAAAAGCCTGTCATCTTTTATTTTTCACTCTCACACACTTCAAATCCGTCCACTCCTTGTACATCAATTCTTTTACCAAATGATCTACAGCACATATTTTTCATCCCTATTGTTACTGCCTAGCTCCGCATCCTGTTTCTTTTTCATTGAATTATTGTTACAAAGTCCATGCCTGTTGCTCTAAGCCTACACAGTTGCCATGAAACTCTCTACCTCTTTCTTGGTCTCTGTTTCAGTGAAATTTTTTTATTGTTCAGGGAAAGGAGGAGATATGGTGAGTTAATGATGTGCTCAGTTACATAAAACCAATGTTCTTGACTCAAATGGTCAATCAGAAAATTATGGTAATAAACACTGAGGGGTAGTCATCCACCAAGTCTTTGACTCTGGGTCCTGATTATTGGAAGGGAGTAGCAGGTAGAGATAGGTGTCACAGTGAAGCAAATCTTTTGTTCCCAAGTCACTTCTAGATAAAGTAATAATGGAAGCCCCCAAAGTCCTTGTAGCTTGATGAAAAAATCAACTTTTTCCCTAAATCATGAAATTTAGTCAGTGACTTAAAATGATAACTTTAAATTTAAGATAGCTACTAAGTATCTAATCAATCATTACTCATTTAAATAACAACTTTAAAGCTAAACATAATTTGTTTCTAACCAGACTACCAAAATAGAAAAAAAATTTTTTAAAGATACTAGCAAATTGACACAATTCTCCTACTTTTAAGGTGAAAATCTGCCTATCCTATTCTTCACAATCCCCAGGACACTCCCAGCACATGAAGCCAATGGAGAGTGACAATCAGCCTATGATTCTGAACAACATCTTATCCTCCTTCTCAACTAACATCTGTGTCTCTTCACCTACTTTCTCAGTGGAGCAGTTATTCATTTTACTAGAGGCAGTGGAAATCTAGTTTTCTTCCTGGCCATAGGCTAAGCTTTAGAGTTGTCAGCTCTTCTTTAAATTTGATACAGACCATTGGACCAGGAGATTCCCATGCCCCATCAGCATCTGGGGTCTCCATGGTGGCTCCTGGATACATTGTGTGGGCTGCTTCTACCAGGACTGAGGAGGACATGTTTACCAAAACCAACTCGTATACTTGTACTTGATTTTTTCTCAAATGAACAGTTTATTTTATTTTGTTTTGTTACATTATAGCTAGTTTTTGTGTTAAGAAAAATAAAATCAATCCAGTCTCTGGATGATATGAGGAGAAGGGAGAAAAGGGTAAAATGACAGGAAAAAACTTTCAACCTTGGAATTCTGCAAAATTCTTTTCCTGTAGTAGATGAGAGGAAAGTCTTCGTAGAGGAAAAACCACCTATAGATGTACCTTCAATAAAAACATATTCATATAGTGCTTTGGCTTAGAAACTGTTGATAATTCCTCATTGCCTAAGTCCAAATTGCTCAGTGTGGTATTTGAGGACCTCACGTAACCCTCTAATACTTAAGATGCCTGGCTTGTTCCAAGGAGTAGATATTCTCATTTTTCTGTGTGTGTTTTTGTTTTTGGTACCAGGAATTGAACCCAGGAATACTTAACCAATGAGCCACATCCTCAGCCCTTTTTTGTATTTTTATTTAAAGACAAGGTCTCACTGAGTTGCTTAGGGCTTCGCAAAGTTGCTGAGACTGGTTTTGAACTTATGATCCTCCTGCCTCAGCCTCTGGAGCCTCTGGGATTACAGGTGTGCCCTACCACGCCTGGCTTCTTGTCATGTTATTGCTCTTGCTTTTCCCTTTATATAAGACTCCTTCTCCCTCTCTTCTTCAAAGAGTGCTGAAACAGCATTTTAGACCCACCTCAAATGTTCCCAATTCTGAAAATTATGATTGCAGGTGCTTCTATCATGGTGCTTGCCACACTACTTCATAAATATTTGTTTGTACTCTGTCTCCGTTCCAGATTGAAACACAAGATTAAACAAAAGAATTTTATATATGCCTTCTTTACTTTGTATTTTCAGTAGTCATTAGTAGCCTGATGTTAAAAATCCATGTAATGGAATGAATATCCAGTTAATAAGTGTCTATGGAGTAGTTACCCAGTGTACCTCAAAGCAAATTATATGAGTCCTACCTTTAAGAAATCCAGCCAGGTACTGTGGCTCATGCCTATAATCCCAATTACTGAGAGGCTGAGGCAGGAGGATCACAAATTTGAAGTCAACCTAGCAATTTAGTGAGACATTGTCTCAAGATAAAATTTAAAAGGGGATGGGACTGTATGTCAGTAGTAGGGTGCTTGCCTGGCAAATGTGAGGTTGTGGGTTCAATCCCCAGTACAGAGGTAGTCAGAGACAGAGAAAGAGAGACAGAGAAATCCCAACTGTCATTGGGAATAAAAATCATTCCCCACTATATACAAGTAATTATTCCACAAAGAAGATCTAGGCTCTGGCATAAACTTCATGGAGAATCAGAATTATTGTGGACTCAGATACTAAATTGTTAAAGAAGATTTAATGAAAAAGGGACAGCAACCTAAAAGGTCTTGGATAAGATAAAGTTGAAGGAGCAGGCACAAAATGATTCATGAACAAATTTCAGTTGATCATATTGGATTGATGCCATGTGCCTGGGATGAAGAATTATGCCACACACTGTCCACCTCTGTTGCCTATCTCAAATTGTACCACACACACACACACAAATCTTGACAACGAATTCTCACTTCATTTAAAATACATTTCATTTTAAATGGCACAACGTTTAGGACTCTCGACCTTTGAACTATTAAGTTGGTGATACTGGCACCAGGTAGTTACCTTGGAGGACTTCAGGTTATGAGGGAATTGGGGAAATACCTCTGGGTGATTAATAGATTGACCACCATTCCTGTGCAGCAAAATGGCACCAGACTGAACCCTGGACTCCTCAAACTCCAAGCTCCTCAGAGTTACATAAGGTGGCTACACGCTACTTTCAGGTTGGAGGCTACGGTCATTTTTTTACTTCTCTTTGTGTGTGGTGCACAGAGGGGAAGGAAGAGGAGTGAACTGAGAAGGCAGCGTGGGTTAGGGGATAAGATCTGGCAGGTTCCGAGAGCTCAGTGTAGAAAGCCGTGGTTTTTTTTCCTCCTTTGGTATTGCAAAATGGGTTTTTAATCTCCCATCTCATGTAAACAATCTCACTTCACTGAATACTCAGAAACCAGAATAGGATTGTACAGACTGGAAAAGGAAGAATCCACCCTCGATTCCGTTTTCAGGGAGTGTTCAGTCCTAACACGTTTTTCTTCACCCACATCAGAATGTGGGAAATACGGGTTACACTTGCACACGTCACCCACTGAGTTTCAAACTCTCACAAATCAAGTCATTACCATGGTCTGTGAAGAGTGCTTGTAGGTGGTGGGATTACTAACCACAGAGTTAACACAGTCAGCACCACCATTAGAAAGGTCTATTAACTCTGTGGTGTTCTAACCGATAGAAAAAAAACTTTTTCGATTATAAGACAAGATTACTGATGCCTGTTTTCCCCTACTTCACTAACATTAACTTTTGAGAAATAGTCATAAAATTTTACAAAAACTTGAAAGCCCAAATAGGGGATGTGTGAGCTTTTTGGACTGTAAACATAGCAAGTACTTATTCAATGTTTGTTGACTGAATAAAAAAACTGTATAATATTTATGAAGACATTCATTATTCAGTACAAAATGACACAGTAAGTATACAAATGAAGAGGTGGGTTCATTTGCAAGTTAGCAAATGACAACAGAAAGAAAAACACACAATAAAACTTTAAGATGAGAAATGGTTAATAGGTAGAAAGATATATTGACTTTTTAAAAGTTCTTTCACCAATATTACCCTGTACTTACACTCTTGCAACATAATATCAATACACACAAAGCAAAAACTTCTAGAAGTTCAGGAGAGATGGCAAATCTACATAATAGACAAGGACAGGAGACTTTAGGGCAATGAAACTCTCCAGTAGGATTTGGTAATGGTGGACACATTGACATGACACATTTCTCAAAACCCAAGGAATTATGCAGCATCGAAAGCGAAGCTGAATGTAATCTTGGACTTTAAGTTAATGATAATGCATCAATATTAGTTCATTAAGTGCAACATGTACCCATCATGCTTCCACTCAGCAATGAGAACACCACCAACTCTGTTCCACCAAAGGCAAAAGCAAGGGGAAAGGTCAGAGAACAGCCATGAAACTACTGTCCTTCAAATCTCTGTTCTAGTGTTGGACTCCATCACAGCCAGTGAACAAGCCATGTAAGTAACACACACACCCTCCTACTTGTAGTGTATTTGAAAGTTTATGAAAAATAAACATGGGGTGATAACTTATAACTCAGCACAAACAATGATAATTCTGTGTTTACCTTTAAATCTGACTTGGAAATAATGTAAAAGTAAATATTTGATTTTTAAATGAATTTAAGACTCATACGTCCAAATATTTTGAAAAAGTACAATACATTCTCACCTGAAGGACTTTCCTAATTCTTTTTAGGTTGTGTATCAAGAGCAGGTTTTTCTCTTTGGAAACACGACCTAACTGATCATCCAGTTGTATCAACAAGTTTTGAAGAAGAATCGTTGCCATGGTTTCATTGTTAGAAGCTGCCTCCCTAAAAAATAAAAATGCCGTTACAAAACAGGAAACAACTTGGTAAAATATCTACTTTTTTACCGTATGAATTTTAAAGAGAGAGATCTATTCAACAGTGATAGTATTTAGAGGCTTTAAAAAATAAATTTGTATACATGAAAAGATGTTCAACATCACTAATCATTAGAGAATTGTAAATCAAAACTATAGTTAAGATGCCACTTTACATTCATCATGAAAAAAAAGAAGGAAAAAAAAAAGAAAAAAAGCAACACAAAACAGATAATAAGTGTTGACAAGGATATTGAGAAGTGGAAACCCTTTTGCATTGGTGATAGGAATGTACAATGCGCAGCCACTGTGGAAGACAGTATGGCAATATTAAACACACAATTACCAGATGATCCAACAATAATATATTTGGGAATGTACTCAAAAAGAATTGAAAGCAAGGACTTGAACAGATATTTGCATGCCAATATTCAGAGCAACTTTGTCGGCAATATCCCAAAGGTAGAAACAATACAAATGCCCATTGAAAGATGAACTGATCCAACAAAAGGTGATAGATACATACAAGGCAATATTATTCTGCCTCAAAAATGAAGGAAATTTTGGTATATGCAACAACATGGATGAATCTTGAAAACATTCAGTGAAATAAGTCAGTCACAACAAGACAAATATTGTGTGTGGCTCTACTTATGTAAAGTACCTAGAGAGTCAAATTCACAGAAACAGAATAGCAGTTGCCAGGGACTGGGAATGGGAGTTATTGTTTAGCAGAGTTTCAGTTTGAGAAGATGAAAGCATTCTGCAGATGGAGGGAGAGATTTAATGCTACTGAACTGTATACTTAAAAATGGTAAAAATGATAAATTTTATATTGTATATATCTTGCCACAATAAAAAAAAAAGTTGACAGAAGCAAAAAATCAAATTGTATAAGGTGAATATAGCTTTGAAGAATATGAATTAGCCAATTTCATATAAGAGCAGTTTTTCTGAGGTCTCTGAAGGTCTTGGGTGTTATTTGATTTTAAGTTGCTCCAAGTCTAATAGGATACAGGGAGTAAATACTGAGTATGTGGTTTGCCTTCAGGTTACTCTAAGTTCAACAGGGTACAGGGGAAGTCCAAGAGGTGAGGAAGGAGCTTGTTGAACACACAAATTGTTGAACAGACAGCTGAGGGATGGGGTGTTTTGGGGAGAGGGAGTGAAGAAGGTAGAGTAGGAGTTCCTAAAAAGAATATTTATTTATATTGAATCTGTGATGGAAGATTGATAGGATTTTTAGATTTTATCAATTTTAATTTTTCAAATTTAGATTTTTAGATTCACTTCTTATTTTTTTTAATAATACATAAAAAATTGGAGGGGGGGATTTGGCTTACAGAAAATTAAAACACTAAACCCATTAAGTTTTCATGTATGGTGGATGAAACCAGAAAGGACAATGGCTCCCCTCCTTTGAGAAGGTTGTCTAAATCCTTGAAGAAACTCATTACTTGAAAAGAATGCCTCTACTGAATCAAAAGTGGCCATAGACTAAGTCCACACAGAGCATACAGCAACTGCACATCAACTTCTAGGGAAAAAAATGTTTGATCCTACCAGTCTTGATTTTCAATCCACTGAGCCAGCAGATGTCGTATTTCCATAGGAAAGTTGTCATCATAGAATTGATCTACTTGCTCCAAAAACTTGATTTCTAACTGTTGGACTTGATTCCACTGAGTCATGCTGTAAAAGAAGGGATAAATTTAACGTTCTACAATGGTGATAGCTATGGTCCATGTTTTCTTCTTTCCTTAGGGTTCAATCGAAGATGTGATCCATTAGTAAGTAACTGGAAAGAAATTTCTTTTCTTTTATAGTCACTCAAAGGCAGAAAGATAGAAAAGGCTTTTGAGCCTAATACACAGCAATTCCTCTTAGTGTCTCAGAAGGTATCCCTAACGAGGAAAACAGTCTTCTTCCTCTGCCCCCAAACCACATCCTTCCTTGCTCTAACATGACCTCCTGTTCTACCTTCTCCTTCTCCCCAGAACACCCACGTCCTGCCCCCAACTTTCTACATGCATCTGTAGGCTCAGCACGCTCCTTCCCTGATTCTGCTCCCTCTACACCATGACACTCAGAGTAACATGAAGTCAAATAAGACACTCAACTCCCAAGGCCTCCTGAGGCTTTATTTGAGAGGAACCCCCCACCTTCCCCTGCCAAGTTTCCTTTACATGGAAATGCCCAAACCTTTTGTTTTCTAGGTGTGTTTGGCTTCTAGAGCCAGTTATATGTTCCTGATTTCTAGCCTAATTCTGTCATAGCCTCCAGAAGAATATATGTATTTTCATGTGTTCCAGCCATTCAATCAGTTCAAAATATTTATGAATCAATAAATATTTTTATTTCTCCCTTTGGTGATCACTATGACTAGGCAAAGATTTTAAAGTCTACCTTTAATTTTTCTCTGATGTCTCCCTGACAGTGGTTAAACTTCAGTAACTTCAGTTACTGAAGGAGGGAGAAACCACACTTGATAAACATTTGGCTGCTTGTCATAAAACAAAAGAATATGTTCCCCCCACAAAACTCCATACTGCTAACTCAGGAAAATTAGTATGACATGTTTCCTAAATCAGGAAAATTAATATGGCATTGTCTCCTTGAAATTATAGTATTTTAGTTTCTTCAGAGTCAGAATTCTTATTGCTTGCTCAGGAATACTAGTTCAAAGTAAAAAAAAAAATCTTTACATGATTAATCATTATAATATTTTAACAAAACATAAAAGTAGGTTAAGGTTTCTTTTTGCTTATAGAACATTATGATAATTAATTTCATATAATTCTGCAGGTTTCAAATGGAACCATTCAGTACCTTTCCCTTGAGCTCCCAGTAAATGACAAAAATGTATAGAAAGAAAATTGTTAATAGATGTTTTGATAAAGAGAGAAATCAAGTGGGAAAGAAAACAATATTTAATTTGCATATGATTTTATATTTATGAAGTCCTTTACATGTTACAATTCTAGGCATATTGTAAATGCTCAGTCAAGTCTTGTTAGATGGAGAATGAATGGCACTCCTGATATTGCTATCAATTGAGTAGGGAGATAATAAGCATTACTTCCATTTAAAAATGACAAAACCTGAGGGCCAAATAGGGGAAGTGACGCCTACCAAAGATTCACATCAACTAAGGATAGACCTGAGGTCTCCCTCTGCCAAATTGTCCAGTTACTGGGTATATATATTCCATACAAAATTGGAACATTTCGTTTCCACACTATTACCAACATTGTTCTGTGATAGCTGACAATCTATTCTAGTTAAATGATAACCAAGAATACTAGCTGAAAATAATGTTACAATTTTAATTGCTATCCTATCGTTAAATCCTTGCTCTGATTTGGATAAAAATCTGTTTTCTAAGAATTAATCTATCTTAAATTACTCTAAAGATCTTAGCCTTCCTTCTGAAGAGCTAAACTGGAGGCTGAAAAGGGAGAAAATAAGATAGAATATTTTCTCAGTTGCAGCAATCATAAAGTGATAAATGTCTTAGGACCCTCTTCAGTAATGACTCCTGGCTTTCGCTCTCTCAGGGCTAATTCTCCTGTCCCCAGACAACTGTATACATTCCTTCTGAAAACTGGGTGCCTGCCTGTTCCCTCGGGACATTCTGTTCTACCATCTGGGAGCTAGTGGGACAGAGTTGGCTCTTTGACCTGGAGTTTGTGAAGGAGATGACCTGCCTTGAAAGATCACTTGCACTTATCAAAGCCACCGTCACTGGTGTCACTGGTTACCTAGCTGCAGCCTTTCTTCTGAAACCCAGGTATGCCAATCTCATGCTAGACATCTCAGCTGTAGACTCTGGCTAGGAAAGTCACCCTTTGCAGCAGCCACAGTCTCCCACCATGGCTCTGAGTAACCGGCAGGGCTTCCAGGGCCTTGATGGGGAAGCCCCTCTAAAGAGCACATCTGTGAATCTCCCAGTGGGACCCTTCTTTTTATAATCACGCATCCTCGGATAAGTTAAAATGAAGCAACTGTCAACACGTCAAGTGCAGAGCTAGGCTCCAGCAGCATCCTGTATAAGCATTTCCTCCTCAGGAGGGGCCCCACAAAGATAAGGTCTGCTCTGCTTACCTGGCTCGCTCTAGGCCCAGGTCCCGGGCAGTGCTTAAGTCCAAGGTCAGAATCACCCTTCACAGTCCCCAGGACACAGCCACTGACGCCATCATCAGTAGGGGATTTGCAATTCTCCACCCACTTGAGGCTTTCCTGTGCGTCAGTGTTTGAGTCTCTGGGACTTTACTTGGGTTGGTTCCCACCCACTCTCTATTCTAGAAATGCTAAAAAGCGAAAGAGTCAAGCTAAAGTCCCTTTGCGGGGCGTTGTCTTCCCTCTTATCCCTCCCAGCCACTCCCGTGGGATGCCAGAAGTTTCAAGGTGGGGGGCTACACACTCATTCCCTCCCTTCCCCCAGTGGTTTCCTCCCACAATCCAAGATTCTCTACAAACTTACCTAGAGCCAAACTCCTTGGCTCTCTATCTTCCTAGTATCAGACTCCACTCACTCAGGTGAGCCAGCCCTTGGGATGGAACCAATAAGTAGCCAGGATCAACACACCAAACTCATAAAATCCCTGAACTACAATTCCAGCAGAGTCTGCTCAGTTGCAGGAGGTCAGCCTCACCCAGAGGTTTGGGCCAACTCCTGTGTAGGTCACCAGTGTCTGCCCTCACTGGACAGCATCCTCTTACTCTCCCTGAGTAACTCTGCACCTGGTAGCTACAGTGTGTTCTTCTCCCTTTGTGACATGGGCTGTTCTAGAATCACAGAGCTGGAGGGAGCCTTGGTTCCATCTGGTTCTAAATCCTGTTTCATATCTGAGTGACTTAGGACCAGAGTGATCCAAGTTACTCAATAAGTTAACTCCTGAGTCCAGATGAGAGTCTAAATGTTTTCACTCACATGTCAGTGGTCTTTTTTTTTTTTAAGCTCATCTTCTAAGAATTAAATATTAACCCCTTGACATATGAGAATTCTATAAATGTTCAATAAAGACAAAAGCAAAGGAAGATAAACAGACCAAAAGAACAGTAGAAAGCACATTCCTAGAACAATGTATGAAGGTAAAAGTCTTGCTTCATCCTCCCTATGACCAGCCATCATTTAGGTATTCCCTCTGGGTTCTCCTCCTCTCCCAGGTGATGTTGTGAATACGTGCTTAACTCCCGCTTCCCCAAATATCAATTGACCTTGGACTTGGCTTTCCATAATCACTGAATTTACTGCTCAGGTCAGCCTGGTCCTGGCTGCTTGCCCACTGACCACTTTTCAGGAGTTTGTATTGCTCTTGTCCACACAGGAAGAAAATGCCTAATTCATGTATTCCATAAGCTGCTGGGTGAAGTCTCATTATCTTCTAGGGGAAATATTACTGTCTTCAGGAAAAAGTCCAATTCATGGAGCTCGAAGTTCAATTCAGGTTGGCCCCAATCTGTCCAGGAAGTTTTCTCTGTCACAGAAGCCAATAATGCAACCCAGACTAGTCCATCTCTGCTGCCTCCATGAACCTGTCATCTCACTAATAAGTCTCCCTTCAACTGGAGTTCCTCCCACAATGTGCCCACTTACTGAAATCCTGCCCTTGGTGAAGACTTCACTAAAGACCCAAATCCATAGCAACTTTCCCCTGCTCTGAATTCCTTTCATACTTCTTGCCCAAACCAGTGCTGTTCAAGAGAAATAAAATGCAAACCACATGTGTGATTTTAAATTTTCTAAAAGCCACATTAAATGGGAAAAGGGAACAGGTAAAATTAATTTCAATGCAATGAATAAATAAATATATACATGAATATTAACATTTGAGCATATAATGAATATAAAAATTTTTAATGACATACTTACATTCCTTATTTCATACTACGTTTCTGAAGTCTGGTGTGTATGTAGCACTGTTGGTGTGTATATAACACATTTCACTGTGGACTAGCTACTTTTCAAGTGCTTAAAAGCCACATGTGGTTAGTGGCTGCCATATTGAACAGCACAGATCTAGACCACTCATTTGGTTATTTTCCCTTCCTGTCTTGTAGTGTTAGTCACATCGGTTTTTCATGTCCTTATCATCATTTCATTTAATGGTTGAGTGCCTATAATACAAAGCAGAGGATTTGTTCTCTTTTTCCTTAAGGGCCTCACTTTGGGACTCTCCAGCTATTTTCAAACCTGTCTCAAGACACCTTTATATTTTTAAAAAATTGTTGACTACTTCCCCAAATTTTTGTGTATTTCTGTCCTGCATGAAATTTTTATTCACCCTATTAAAACTTAAATCTGAGAAATATTGGACTATTTATTCATTTAAAATTACAATAATATGTGTATCATGTTACAATAAACATGATTTATAAAAAAACAAGTATGTCTTCCAATACAAAAAAATTAGAAGAGTGGCATTGATTTACATTTTTTAAAAACCTTCAATATCTGACTTGAGAGAACACAGCTGGGTTTTCATCTGTATGAAATTACCTCTGTATTTAATTTGTTGTAAAATAATGCTTTGGTTGAAATGTTTGAGGAAACTCCAGACTGATACAACTATGTAGTTGGAAAAGGAAAGAATATAATGGCCTTTTCAGATAATCTAGTTATTTTTCTTTGATACCACACTCAAATTCAACAATTGTTAGTTTCTTAAGGGTTGCCTGCATTGTGGAATTTGAAACCTTATCAATAAACTTTATGCATGCACTTACATTAAAATCTATCGATGTTTCTTGTATTTTGAGTGGAACTTTTGCTCACAGATGGCTTTGTGGCACATTGGTCATTTGGAAAATATTGGTCCACTGAATTGTGCAGATTTTCAAAGTGCTGTCACATCTCATCATGCAAGAGCATAAATTCACATTAAGTAATATCACCACTTATCTCATTAGTAAGGCATTATTAGTGTTGTAAAACTGTCAAGCTCATGGTGATGAATACAGGTTTTCTGAGTTCTAACTTTTACTTGAAAGGTCTAATTTTATTGTTGGCAACATATATTGCCAGTTCTCCTTGAAGGGGCGGGCTCATTGGCGACTCAGGATCACACAGTGTTTTTTTTTAAGGTGCCACATACTATTATATGTACTTCCTTTTTCATCACACAGAATATTAAAAAGCATGTACTCAAGGCTTGAGGTTTAGTGAAAGTGATCATTTTTACCACTTCATCAATGATGTTCTGAAGTCAAACTGGCATTTTAAAAAATTTAAGTATGTGATGGTGGAGAATAAGATAACTTCTAATTGAATTTGCTGTTCCTGCCTCATTTCACGAGAAGGTATCAATGGTTTAACACCATTGTTTTAGTACCACTTGTGCAAATATCAATAGAGTAAAAAGACAAAATCATATTAGTATTATTGTAAAAATAATTTAACCTTGCAGATCCCCCCTCCAAAGATCCTGGGGACCACTCACAGGGATCAGCAGATAGCAGAACCTCTGCTCTGTTTGACATAGCCCATCCACTGGTTTACCCAGAGATGGATGTCATGAGGGAATCTCTGCCCAAGTGAACACTCTTTGTCTTGGCTGAAGCATCTACTTTGAACCTCTCTCTGTCTTCCTATTTCATCAACTGAGCCAGATTGCTGTGCTTCTCCTTCTTAGAGTCAACTGTGAAGACCCAAGACCTAAATTTCTTGGCCTTACACTGGTCCTCATCTACCAGTCCCTGAGTCAAAGACAAAACAGTCCAAAGCAAAACAAACCCACTCATTGACCAAATATTAAAATGAATTCCTTGCAAAGTTTTCCTACCTTGAAGTCCCCAACAGATTGCTCTCTTACCAATAAAATAGTCCCACAATTCCCTTGGCTATAAATCCTCTGCCTAATTTTTTGTTATCTCGTCCTAAGAGAAATTCCAGATTATAGACTTCTAGAAAAACAGACTCTAGCTCTGGTGTGCCAATGTCTAAAAAGCACAAGTTTGGATAAATTGACTTCTCTGAAGCCCAAATTCCCAGCCCATAAAGATAGGGATATTATATCCCACATAAAATTTCTGGGAAGATCCAATGATCTAATTTAAGTAATGAGAGAAGGGAAAATATTCAATCAATAGTAGCTGTTAGTAATAATGATTGAGTTCAATAATCGAGATCACGTGGTTAAACTTCCACCTTCCTTTTCCTTCCCCAATCATTGTACAGATGGGCAAGTGATGATGAAGAAAGGGCAGGAGAGGGAGGCAGGTTCACTCTCAAGTAAGTAGCCGAGTGGATTCCAAGGCAATTCTTCTGACTGCTTTCCCACGATGCCCACCAAGTAGATCTGCTTATGTTGGAAGCAGAGAGAGAAGGGGGAGGATAAGGCTCTCACTGCCAGTGAGAGAATAAGCTCCACCTTCTCTCAGTTCTTGCACAAAGAGTTGGTTTTCATTTGTGGGGAAGAACCCCTCCCCTCCAAATTTCCTGGGGAAACCCAGCAAGTTGCACCTGGATGCTGGACAGACAGAATATGCCCACACATAAAGAGACATTGAATTCCCCAGGAGTATGTGCCAGTACTAAATGAATGGTACAGCAAAGACTACCGGGACAACACAATCTGGGGTGGGTCACATAAGCTCATCTGTGTTCAGATTGCTGAGGCTCCATCCAGCAGGGTCAATGTCTTGTACAAAGGGTTTAGGTTCTCAGTTTCCTCCAATCTAGTCCCCAATGTTCGCGCTCCCTCTACTGCCACCTACAAAACACTGCATTCTTTCAAATAACAATGGCACTTCCTGGGCTTTGCTTAAAGGCACTGGTGCTGAAAACTTGATACTCAGTTAGTTGATTTACAGTATACTCACAGCACTCTGTAGGATTAAGTATTGTTGTTATCTCCAATAGACAGACAGGAGATGAAGGTTTAGTGAGTTTAGTGAGGCTAATCATAGGTAAGGGACGGATTCAGGATTCAAATTCAGGACTGTCTGACTCCAGAAGCAATGCTTTACTAAAAATCATATCTGCTGTTATGAGAAAAACAATAAATTGCTCAAGGAGATTTGGCAGAGGTAAGTTTAATGACTTAAACATAAATTCCAGGATAGAGATTCCCTACATAGCTTATTGTTTAGACATGATGCATATACTCCAATTCTCCAGCTCGTTTTTTGTTGTATGGATAGTTGGGCGTGCATTTAAAAGTTCCCAACATATCATGTCACATTGTCAACAGAGTTTCAAAACATTTGGCAAGTTATGTGGCTGTATAGCATCTGTTTATACCATTCCATAAGGAGATAGTTTCTGCTGAGCCACAAATTAGAAAATAGAATATTTGAATTATAGACTCTCTCCCTAAAATTCTGTTTGATCAGTTAAATAGCCCTTAACTACCTTATTAAATTGTATACATTTATTCATATATTGGTCTATTTCAGAACTGAATATTTAGGGGGTCAAGACTGAACGCTATTTTACTTCAGGTGTCCGTGTTCAGATCAGCGCGTGGCATATAGCAGGTGCTCCATAAATGTGTACTGGACAGATGGAGGAACTGATGGAGTATTCTATTACCACAGTCATTCTCCCTGGGGGGGGCTTTTAGCGACTTGCCTTGTTCGGGCCCTTCATCCCCAACAACACTATCACTGTCTTTGATAATTTTTTCTTACATTTATATGTTTATAAGTAACTATGCAAAATTGATAGAATTATTACTGACATCAACTTTATCCAAACACTAAATTAAGGAGAATAGAAGTTCTTTTCATTTCTCTCTCTCTCTCTCCCTCCCATATTTCTCTTTCTCTCCCTCATTCTCTCTCTTCCTATCTAATAAATAGGAAGAGAGAACTATCTTTACTTAGGAAAATACCTTGGTTAAGTAGCTTATGATGTTAGGAGAAGGTTGGAGAAGGTGAAGGAGAATTAAAGGATTCTGTTTAAAGACTCAATAGAAATTTGGGGAATGGGACAAATAGGAGAGAAAAGAGGGAAGGGAAGAGGAAATATAAAAGAAGTTGAAAAGGGGGAGATAAGCAGACAGAAAAGAGAATGGCATGAAACTTGCACTTAAAAAGGGAGATATACTCAATGTATGTATAATATGTCAAAATGTATTCTACTATCATGTGAAACTAAAATGAATAAAAATTTTAAAAACAAAAAACCACAAAAGATAAAAATAAAATCAAAAAGGAGGAAGTCAGTGAAAATTTTCTGGTGGTATCTAATGACCGAGGTCTAATGATCTATATCAAGATATTTATGTCTTTCCTGGCTTCATGAATGCCAATGTTACTTTTTCTTATGGTGGCATTAAAGAAGTGAAAGAAATGAGCATTTTTAAAAGTGTTATCTTAGGTGACATTAGGTCTTTGATTTTTTTCATCAGTAAACACATGCTATATATATTTTTTTGATTTATACTGAGTTACTTCCTCTTACCATCTGGTGCAATTGCAAAAGATATTGTTAAAACTTCTCAGTTCTAGTTATTCATTGTGATTAATTTTTGTACACTGATATTGTATTATCTTGCCCAACTCTTCCATTAATTCCAGAAATTTTCTTTTAATTGTTCACACACACAATCATGTTATTAGTGAATAAAGATGTATTATTTCTTTTCTAATATGTATGCCTTTTCTTTTTCTTACCTTATTGCACTAGCTAGGATTTCCCATGCAGTGTTGGATAGGAGTGACAAGAGAAGACATCCCTGCCTTGTTCCTGATCTTGGAGGAAAGCATTCAGTCTCTCACCACTAAGTATAATGTTAGCTGCAAGCTTTTTGTGTATGTCCTTTATTAGGTTAATATTACTATTTTTTGAGTACTTATGCTGAATGAATGAATGTGCAATTTTGTAAAAAAAATTAACATCTGTCAATATAACCAATATTTTTTCTTAGTCTGTAAATATGATGAACTGATTTTCAGATATTAAACTAGTCTTACATTCCTGGACTAAACCCTACTTGGTTGTGAGGTATTATTCTTTATACATATTATCAGATTTAATTCGCTATTTTTTTTAAAAAAGAGTTTGTTATCTACTTTCATGGGAGGGGTTGGTATGTAGTTTTCCTTTCTTGTAACATCTGTGACTTTGTTATTAGGATAATTCTGGTCTCAGAATGAGTCAGGAAGTTTCCTGAAAGAAATTGTGTATAATTGTTGTTATTTTTTCCTTAAATGTTTGAAAGAATTCACCAGCAAAGCCATCTGTGTGGAAATTTTGTGGTGAATTTTTAAACTACAAATTCATTTTTTAAACTGAATATAGGGATAGTTAGATTATCTAATTTCTCTTGAGTGAGCTTTGATAGTTTGTCTTTCAAAGGATTTATCCATTTCACTTAAAATGATATTGTAGGCATAAAATTATTTTTAATATTCCATTTTTAAGATTTGTAAAATTTGTAATAATGTCACCTGTTTCACCTGTGATTTTGGTACTTTATGTCTTTCTTTTGTTCCAGAAAAATCTGACTAGAAGAAAAAAGAGGATATTTGAAGTGGATTTCTTGTAGGTAATATGTAAATGGGTCTTGCTTTTTGGTCAAATTTGACAACTTTTTCTGGTATGAGAATTAAACCCTAGGGTGTTCTAACACTGAGCAACATCCCCAGAATCCCTCTCACACACTTTTTTCATAATTTATTTATTTGTTCTATTTAGGCTTACATGATAACAGAGTGCAATTTGATTCATTGTACATAGACAGGGTATAACGTATCAATTCTCTAGTTGTAAGTTGTATAGAATCACAACATATCTGCAGTCATACATAAAGTTAGGGCTATGATGACCATCATATTCCACCACCTTTACTGTCCCCTTGCCCCCTCCCCCCTTACACCCCTGTGGAACAGAGTTCCACCATTGTTCCCATGACCTTCCCCACATTATGGATCAGCATCCACTTATCAACAAGTACAGTCGGCATTTGGTTTTCTGAGATTGGCTTACTTCACTTAGCATGATATTCTCCAACTCCCTCCATTTACCTGCAAATGCCATAATTTTATTCTTTTATTGCTGAGTAATATTCCATTGTGTATATATACCACAGCTTCTTTCTCCAGTCATCTATCGAAGGGCATATAGGTTGGTTCCACAGTTTAGCTATTGTGAATTGAGCTGCTATAAACATTGAAGTGGCTGCAGCACTGTAGTTTGCTGTTTTTAAGTCTTCTGGATATAGACCGAGGAGTGGGATAGCAGGCTCAAATGGTGGTTCCATTCCAAGTTTTCTAAGGAATCTCCATACTGCTTTCCAGATTGTTTGCACCAATTTGCAGTTCCACCAGCAATGTATGAGCGTGCCTTTTTCCCCACAACCTTGCCAACACTTATTGTTTGTATTCTTGATAGTTGCCATTCTGACTGGCGTGAGATGAAATCTTAGGGTAGTTTTGATTTGCATTTCTCTGATTGCTAGAGATGTTGAACATTTTTTCATATGCCTGTTGATTGATTGTATATCTTCATCTGTGAAGTTTGTGTTCAGCTCTTTGGCCCATTTATTGATTGGGTTGTTAGTTTTTTTGGTGTTAAGCTTTTTGAGTTCTTTATATATCCTGGAGATGAGTGCTCTATCAGATGTGTGTGTGGCAAAGATTTGTTCCCAGAATGTCAGCTCTCTGTTGAACTTTTTTTTTTTTGAGACAGAGTCTCACGAAGTTGTGATACTCATCCTCTTGCCTCAGCCTCCCTCGTAGCTACCTGAGATTACAGGTGCGTACCACTGTGCCCAGCTCTCAGTTTGACAATTCCTGCCTTCATTATATATTATGAGATTTCTCCACTCTGGATATTGTGAATGTAAACTCTGCTCAGCCTTGTATGGGCTCCAGAAGTTGCTCCACCTGCTCCTTTGGAATGTTCTGCCCTTCCCCAGCTTTAGGTAGCTGCTTCCACACATGCACTCATCAGTGCTCAGCTGAAGAATTGAAAGGCTTACTGTCTCCTTTCTGGTATTTTGTCCTGGGAATTCCAGCCAGCTTGGCCTCCCAAACTCTCAACTCTGTCTCTTCAGCTCTGAGAGATTGCCAGGCTGTGTTTGGGTTTCCTCTTTCTGTGCTGAAGTTTGGAAACTTTCTGGAAAGCTAGGGCAATCATACTGAGTGTCTCATTTGTTCACTTCTCTCAGGGATCATTCTCTTGCACTGCCTGTTTGCAAGTCTCTGAAAACTACTGTTTCATGTTTTATTTGTTTAGTTGCTTAAAACAAGAAAGTAGATTCACCTCTGGAATGCTTGCCAGAGTCAGCAAAACAAAACAAGACTCAAAGTTCAATTTGAACATCAGATCATTTTTTACTATACATAAGACTTATATTTATAGTGTATGTCTGAAATTCAACTTTTTAAATTTGTTCTAATTAGTTATACATGACAGCAGAATGCATTTCAATTCATTGTACACAAATGGAGTACAACTTTTCATTCCTCTGGTTGTACATGATGTAGAATCATACAATTTGTGGAATGAGATGGATATCATTACCCTAAGTACATATATGATTGCACAATCTTTCCCACCCCCATGTCCCCTCCCCTCCGCTCCCCTTAACTCCCTTTTGCCCAATCCAAAGTTCCTCCATTCTTTCCTTCCCTTGCCTCCCACCCATTATGGATCAGCATCCACATATCAGAGAAAACATTTGACCTTTGGTCTTTTGGGATTGGCTTATTTCGCTTAGCATGATATTCTCCAGCTCCATCCATTTATGGCCTGCAAATGCCATAATTTTATTCTTTTTTATTGCTGAGGAACATTCCATTGCGTATATATACCACAATTTCTTTATCCATTCATCTATTTTTTTTTTTTTTTTGGTACTGGAGATTGAACTCAGGGCACTCGACCACTGAGCTACATCCCCAGCCCTATTTTGTGTTTTATGTAGAGACAGGGTCTCACTGAGTTGCTTAGCACCTCGCCATTGCTGAGGCTGGCTTTGAATTCTTGATTCTTCTGTCTCAGCCTCCCTAAGTGCTGGGGTTACAGGCTTGTGCCACCGCACCTGGCTTCCATTCATCTATTGAAGGGCATCTATACTGCAAAGGTGCCAAAAACATACATTGGAGAAAATATAGCCTCTTCAACAAATGGTGCTAAGAAAACTGAAAATTCATATGCAGCAAAATGAAACTAAACCCCTATCTCTCACCAGGCACAAAACTAGAAGTGGACCGAGGACCTAAGAATTAGACCAGAGATACAGAGCTTAATAGAAGAAAAAGTAGGCCCAAATCTTCATCATGTTAGATTAGGACCTGACTTCCTTAACAAGACTCCAAAAGTGAAGTTCAACTCTAAATGGGCTTACTGGATTGGATCGGCAATCCTAATCCTCATTCATTCATCATGACCAAAAGAAAGAAGTACCCAGAGGCTTTTAGGTGCTGAAGCAGTACACATTCAGTGCAGTATGAAATATCTACCGAGCCCCTACATCAGGTTCAACGCAATAATGATGATTTAGGGTTGTACTGGCAAAGAAGCATATAAGCATACAAAGCTAACAAGTGCTCAGATGAATGACAACTCTAAGAATAAATGCCTCAGAAATTCAGAAGAATAACCAAGATGCACTGTAGTCAGGAAAAGCCAGGAGATAAGTTGAACCACAGCAACAACCAAAAGTGAAGGCTAGAAGAACTGTTCTGACATGGGGGAGGACAGTGGGTTCCACCTGCTAAAAGAAAGTGAGACTCTGATGAAAGACTAAACTTGGTATCCTGCCAGACAGTGAGAAAAAGAGCCTGAATACAAGGTGTCAAGGAGGATCACTGGACAAGGTCAGTGGGTACCAAGATCTCTGAGGATGCTTGTTGCGTGTCTTCTCTGAGCTACACCAACTGGTTCCAAGGAATGAACGGAGGCTGAAATCCACGCTGTGTTCCAAATTTCAAGCTGGAGGTCTTGGTTTGGGGCTGCATCCAATCAGAGGAATGAGGTTTCCAGTGCTAAGGCTCCTTCTGGGACACAGAATCCTCTTTCTGAGCAGTCACAGTATGATTACTTCTGAAACGGACTAGGCTTCTTCCATGCTGGAGTCACTCACGTGAGAAGTATGTACATCAGCTCTGAGCCACAAGCCTTTCTGTACTGGGCTATTGTGGAAAAGAGGGTGAGAAGGGACAGGATGAAATCTGGTTTTATGGTTGGAGGGAGAAAAGACAGTGACAGCAAGATGAACCCACAGGGCTTCAGATGAGTATTTTGATAGAACTATTCCCAAGTTCAGCACAGTACCCTGTGGTCTGAATATCAACAGAAAGTCATTCCACGAACAGTGGCCTCTAAATCAAGCATTGTGAATTCTAAAGTCCTCCTGAGGCAGAAAGATGATGGGGCCAGTGGAGAATCTAATGGGCAGCTGCAAATCTGAATTTTTAAGGAAAAATGCCTGAATTTTAATTGGTAACATAATTCAAAAACACTTAAACACACATCAAAATATAGTGTAGACTTACACTATATGAACCAAATAATACACCTCTGTGAGGGTGACTGATGCCAATTTTCCTTCTCTGTTGTAAGTAGTATTTTCCAATCTACTGACTCTGCATACTATCTCTGTACTATCTCTCGTATCTACTGGGGATTCTCAAAAAAGGGAGAGAGAGGGAAAAGAGAAGAACCAAGACAAATATTGCCCCTAGCAAGAAGGGTGAATATAAATACTTTGGAGGACATGAACTGAAATAGCTATCTTCTTCCCTCTTATCACTCATTGGTTTGATGATTTAAAGGAATGAGGCAACACAATTCAGACTTAACTTGTTGGGACAATAGTTTTGGGCTTAGTTTTATCATCAAAATTTCAAAGAGGATCTTTATCTCCAAAGACAGTGAGAGTTGTTGGAACCAATCTTTGCAGAGAGAGGCCTTACCTGATCATTACCAATTTAGAATTCCTTGCTACAAGAAAAAAAAAATCCCAAAGAAAATAGCCACCTGGAACTCACACCAAAATTGTAGAAATCCACCATGAGAAGAGTATAGCATTCTTTCTTCCTTGTATAGAAATGACCAATGACTGTGTAACGCAAGAACAAACTAAAAGAAACTGAACTCAACTACATTGGATGCTTCCACAGAAGACAAACTTATGTCTATAGCTTTTTTGGGTTGAAAATAATTATCTATTAAAGATTAAGGTCGATATCTTCTCTTTCTATAATTTCTCTAGAATTGTTGATTTTGTAGAGTCAGATCATCACTGATGAATTGGCATAAACAATGACTTTTCTACTTAGCTACTGCCTCCGTTGATCTTTCCATGTGGACTACTAAGTTCTTGGTTTTATATGCTACCTTGCAGGACTGAGGAATAGTCTTATGCACAGTTGAAGAACATGGTTTAAAAAAAAAGTGCCATTTAAAAAAAAAAAAAAAGACCAGTCAGTTCTATGACATAAATCACCAACGCTGGTCCAGTTGTTTTCTTCTTCTTTGCCAGTTCCAAAGGCTAGAACACTAAAATACTACTTACAAGCACCAGAGGGCGCCATTCTCACATAAAAACCAACACAGCAACTAGCAATGGAGGCTTCTTTTGTGTTTATACAGGAGTTCCTTCCACATTCAATTCCTTTCGCATTTAAACAAGGTCAGTATTGTTCTCTAGCTTTTTGTTATCTGCGACTGTATAATGGCTTGTCCCTGGGACATTGCAGTATTAACAAACTAAACCCCAACTAAACCAACTTGCTCTATGGCTATGGCAAATGTATTGGTAGTCGTGCACAACCGGATGGAAATAGGAGGGAAGAACAGAGGGATGTGAGCAATAATGCTTATGTCAAGGGATTGTGAGGATTCGTCTTTGGCTTTGTTTAACCTGCATACCTGGTGACATTGGTCAGATTCTTACCTAGGAGAAACTTGAGCCAGGTATTTAGTTGATTTAGATAAAATCTTTGTGTCTGAGATATTTAGGTATGTCAAGCTTACACAGGGTGGTGATGTCAAATAGAGTTCAGAGGTCTCTTGCCTGTCTATAATATCCACCACACTACCATCCTGAAAAACACACCATCTAAATAAGATGGTGAATTTCCATAGCTCAGTCCCCCAGGCAGATTTCTGCTCCTTTTGAGTCTTTTCTTTATGGAAGATTCTAGAGTCTCCACTGCTTTTTCACTGGTTGATTTTTACACAGAACTTTCTCTAATACTCCATTTTCAAGTCTAATATAAAGGTATTCATTTTCTCATTGCTCCAAGGGATAGAAAAATCCACAAGGAAATCATATGGGCATTAGTCATTTTTACAAAGTATTTCTAGGTATATAAAAAGTATATTAATAGAAACCAGTGATACTAAGATCCATGATAATGTACCAAAGAGCTCTCTGTTCAGGCTCCTTTTAGAGGGCATTCAGTTTCCAGATTCTCTCAGGGTGGAGAAGCATGTCATGTCTGGCCCTGTCAGAAGCAGCCAGTTAATCAGTGGGAACATGAACCTGTGACATAACTGACTGAACCGTGGTAACTTGCACTGTAAGCCTATCGTTCTCTTGCCCATGCTCTGCAGTATGGCCCCTTTGTAAACAAGATGTCTGGCTTAACTGGGATAGCCATCAAAAATATTTAAACTAAAACAGAAACTGACATCATAGGGGCAGGCTGTGCTCCCTGGTTTTTATTTCTAACTTCCTCTACCATTCCCAGAAAATCTACTGGATACTACTTAATAAGTTTTTTTTTTAATTCTTTGTGTAGTTGTAGATGAACAGCATGATTTTATTTTATTTGCTTTTTTTTGTATGTGGTGCTAAGGATCGAACCCAGTGCCTTACCCATGCTAGGCAAACCGCTCTGCCACTGAGCCACAGCCCCAGGCAAAAATTTTAACAATGGGTTATGATACAGAAGTTGACAAGGGGGAAAACGATGAGATCATCCAGTCAACTGATTGTGCAAAGGCAGGAGGAACTACACTGACTCTGCCCTTCTCTAGCAACACCAAGAGCACCAAATCTGTTTTAGTTGGCTGCACTCAGGCCCTACTTAATTCCTTAAACACGAGCCTTAAGCACACTAGATGCTAGGCTATCCGGTAGAAGGTAATTACCTCTTGCAAATGATGCTTACACAAAACTCAAGGTCAGGTTACCTCTGAGAACATCTTCATGAGACAAGGCCAGTGGTGGAGGGTTAGGGTGGTGGTGGATATAGAGAGTCCTGTCTGGAGAGTCTTCACCGGCTCTGTGTACCCCTGTTCTATATTGTGTAAGCTGTGGCTCAGAAAGGGCTATTGTTTCAGGTGTATTTACTCTTCTGATGGCGTTTACTCAATAGCACAGCTGGAACATTTGGTTTCTCACCTCCAGGCTTTGGTCTTTGTAATAACTGAAGGGCCTCCCTTGTTCCTGGATATATGTTCTCACATTTAACTTATGGTTGATTCAAATTCTGAAAGTGGATTTTATAATATTTGGGGACAGGGAAACCAGTGCTTTCTAGAATGGCTGCCAGATTCCCACTTTGCTTTGGAGTTTTGTTAAGCACACAAAAGTCTCATCTAAGGAAGAAGTGTCACCAGATTGAGACCATGCTTTGGATTCATGGCGAAACTGATGATTCATCAGGGCACTCAATTTCTCTGACTCACTCTCTTTGGAGTTGGGAGAGGTAAGGACCATATAAGCCTGGAGCTCTCAGTGGCCTCTTCCCTTGTCTATGGAAAATGCTATTGAGTAAAAACAGGTCCCTGAATCTAGTCATATCTAAAGCTTTGTGGACTTCCTAGTTAACCTAGCAAATTAATTCCTTTTTTTTTTTTTTTTTTTACCCCTCAAGCAACTTAGATTTGCATTTCTATCACAAGCAGCCAATTATGGCCTGATCCATTTGGTATAAAATAGTACCACGCTGTGGACTACAAATAAGAACCAAGAGCCCCAGAAAGAGTGAGAATCTGACAGCAGATTGTTTATAAAGATACTATTCAAACTTAGGAGTATGACTTACTTCCCAGAGTACTTGGTGAATTGGTTGAAGTTTTTGTAGGGTTACATCTGTTATTCTTTAACATTTCATGGAGGACTGAGGAAGTGCCAGCACCCTAGGAAAAGAGCCAAGATAAAATGGTTGTGTAATAAAAGGGAAAGAGGTTTAGTACAAAAATTAAAGACCTGTAAGCTCAACTTTTATAGCAGGGAGAAAAAAATCACCATAGCGAATGAGTAATGTGTGCAGAATAAGATACCAACTATAGAAAAACTGAAGCCCCCCTGGCCAATGTAGTATTTTGGTTTGTTAACAAATGATAGGTAAATGGCATCTGTGGATCAGAGCTGGGATCATAACTACCTCAGAAAACCAGGTACACAGCCAAGCCCAAGAAACCAGGGCAAGACTGGGGTCTGAAGGGAGAAACGAGGAGGGGAGATCCGAGCAGGGGATGCACCCAGAACCAGAGATCTTAAACGAAGGTAACTGAGGTCATCTAAGATGGTATGCCATTCTGTCTTTTAATAATGAGTTTTCAAGAGTGGCATTTGTCCATTCTTCATTCCTTGGTTTACTCGTTCACCACTTATTACATATTTTACTCTTGCAAGACAACTGACAGAGCAAAGAGAATAAAAGGGATGGACAGTTGATTATATATCTTCCCAACAATGGTGTTGGAAAACATTTACTCATGATCTAATCACTACTGCTTTTTGTATAAAAATTGTTGAAAGAATAATAGTTAAGATGTAACTAAGTCCTGACTATCTTTTCCCCCTACTTAAAGATTTGGAATAAGCTAGTATGAAAATTAGGAGAAAATATAATGTCTTCAACAGTCCTTTTAATCACAACTTGGCTTCTTTTTCTGCTTTTTTTAATATTTATTTTTTAGTTGTAGGTGGACAGAGTATCTTTATTTTATTTTTATGTGGTGCTGAGGATCAAACCCAGTGCCTCCCGTGTGCTAGGCCAGCACGCTACCACTGCACCATAATCCCAGCCCCTTTTTCTGCTTTTTTAAACTTATTTTTTAAAGTATTATTCCAGCCTTTATTGAAGATCCAGTTCCTTTTTACTTAGTGCTTTTTACAGTTTCAATATATTGCTGCTAAACAGTGCCCTGTTCTTACCAACAAAAAGTGCTATATTTTATCTGCAACTTTGCTTTTGTCATGGTCAGAAAAACAAACAAACAAAAAAGACATAATAAAGCATATGGAAAGATTATTTCAGTCTTTGTTCACTTCTATTTTCACTTTCCTTATAACTATAAAATGCTATTCTTGAAAGCATGTTTCTACCTTGCTCCCACTTTCAATGGCTTTCCACTAATGCACACGTTCTTTTGAAAAATAACTCATTAAATAAACTTCATTTGGAGATCTCTGAGAATCTACATCTTAACTGAATCCTTGCTCCTTACTTAGAAACTTTATATAAACCGTCCACCTCGGATACAGTTTCAGCTGTTACAAAACAATTTCCTTACAGCTATTTACAGGTACCCACAAGGTGAGTTAGTGGGTGGTTTTTTGTTTTTGTTTTTTATTCATCTCTTCATTCAGCTAATTATGCAAAACCAACATTGAACAATGACCACAGTAGGTCATTGCAAGAAGATATACCCTGGCTTCAAATTTGATCCTAGTTGCTGAATGAGATAAATCATAGTATCAAGACAAAGTAGTTTATTATTCATTGTCGGTGATTTGAAGAAACGAAAGAAGGCTGGGTGGAGAAGATGGACCCTACAATGTGGTTAGGATTTTTGATAAAGCCTGGGGGAAGACAGTAGCAGTGAAAAGGGGGACGTGAGTGAGGGCTGTATAGGTAGGGAAACAAAGTCAAGCAGGACACATTGGCACATGCAAAAGCTTCATATTGGTGAACAAAAGTGGATAAAGCTTGGGCTGGGGCTGGGGCTCAGTGGTGGAGCGCTTGCCTAGCATGCGTGAGGCACTGGGTTCGATCCTCAGCACCACATATAAATAATAAATGAATAAAATAAAGATCCATCAACAACTAAAATATTTAAAAAAAAAAGTGGATAAAGCTTTTGGGTAATGGAAGTGCTGTGGTATTTTCAATGCCAGGTTCATGAGTTTGCAGTATTTTTACAGCCCAATTTCCCCCCTTCACCCCACCTTCATTCTCAGCCTCTCTAACTCTTTCTCAACTGCCGCCTAAAAGTAACCCTCCTAAAAGTTAATATAACTCCTCTGCTGCAGATTTCACTATGGATCTGAGTGGATTTTAGAGGGCTATGGCTCCCTAAGCCACTAGAGTATGTATGTCTATTAGAGGATTTGCAGTTGAGCACCAGGACACAAGTTCCCACTAGCTGAACTAGGCCTGCCTGACCTTGAAGGGAGCTGGATAAACAAAACCCCTCTTCATTTTAAGCAACAGTCTCAGACAGAAGTGGGAAAGTAGCACCTGGCAATCCAATGTGTATGGCAAATGGATTGATTTTGAGGGCACTAATTGAACCTTGGACACTTACACAATGGAATTCCATGTTCTGGGCTCACTGAACTCCAAGCTAATCTTCATGTAACTTAACAGTTCACGTTATAGATGTATTTAATTTTAGTAAAACAACCACAGCTGTGATAAATTTATATTCACAACTTGAATTTTACAGATATTAATTTTATAGACATTTTAGCGTAATTTTAAAAATCTATGTTGTATATGTTGAAAAGTCGGGAGATACATATTCTCTAGATTGATTGATGGATGGATAGATAGATAGAGATATATAGATATATAGCATTGTCTTGGTTCATCTTAAAATAATCCTTGCAATGAGGAGATGGAAGGTCAGAGGGTTTAAGTAACTTATGCGAGGTCAAATAGCAATTAAATGACAAATTTAGAATTTCAACCCTGTTGTAATTGAGGCCACTTCCTCTGAACATGCAGATTCAGGAGTCCTCTTCAAAGATATGAATGTGAAATTTGTGAAGGACAGTTCTAAGACATAGAAATCAAGAAGTATGAGGATCTAGACTCCTCTGCAATCCCTGTTTCTGAGCTATATCACTTCAGAAGAAAATGACAAACTATGGTCTTATTAAGTCAAAGAGTTATTTGAGTTTGATGATTTTTTCAAATCTCTCATCCCCTTGACTCTGTGAGCCCTTACCAGATTTCTCCTGCTCTCTAAACATTTCAAATTTCAAGAGCTAAATTGAAACAATGAGGAATTCTGTCCTATAATGGATATTTATTTATTTATTCATTCATTTTTGGCAGTGCTGGGTATTGGACCCAGGGCCTTGCAAAGCTCCCTACCTACCACTGAGATACAACTCCAACCCAGGAAATGTATTTCATGGTTAATAGGTTCCTATTTCCCTAAAACACCAAAAGCCAACTTCAAATACCATTCCCATTGTTGCTTTTGTTTTTTGTCCACACTTCTTTCAAAAATAAATAACAGTGGCAACAAAAATCTACAACATTTGGCCTTTACCTTCTTGACGTTTAAGCCAGATCAGTGCTTGGTTTCTCAGCCAAAGTGGGAGAAGCAGCTAGCTGGTTACAAGTCCTTCAGTGTGTGAAATAACAATGGAGTGGAGAGCTTTGAAATTAAAACCATACGTTTTATAGGAAATGGGTCCAAGTGTTACTTGATTACTAACTAGGCATTCTGCTTCTAACATGATTTGGACAAATACAGGAAACCCTGCAGGCGTGGAAAGAGAAATGCCTCCCTTCCAGGAAGAAAAAGAGCAGCAACCAATGGCATGAGGACCACTGGGATTCTGGACACCATCACAAGCCAAGGCTTGCAGGGGACCTCATTTTTATAACCACACAGGAAGCCCTTTTTTTCCCCAGGAATCCTCTGCTGGGGGAGAAGCATTGTGTCGACTTCTCCTGATGTAATGAATGTCAGCACATTCTCAGCTAGGAAGCGCATTCTATTCTTATCAAATGAAACTGACCTTCCTGCCCCAGCATGTTCTCCTTGTTAATCACTATGATTAATTTCAAGAGTGCAGCGATGTGGTCTCTAGATGAACTGCACAGTCCAGTCCAGATGGCAAATACTGTAAGTACCTCTGGACTCTTCTCACCCTTAGGAGAGAGGTCATGTGCTGGTTTACAAGAATGAGGATTTTAAAATAGTTGGCTTACAATCCACTCTGCTTCTTACAAAGTGCTATGCCCAGACTAGCCTGTCTCCTTGCCGTTGGCAGCAATCCACCCTTTCCAGCTCATTTTCCATCTGATACCATCAAGTGGGAGCCACAACCAAAATGAAAACGTTTACCACATCGTTCAAGATTTTACAGTACTATTTTAGCCAATAAGGCCATCAAGATTCATGAGAGTCTTAGAATTAGAATTCACTAGGTCCCTGAGTCATGCTTAGCCACCAGCGATTTCCAAGTTAATTGCCTGATCCACGCTACTGAGCTTCCTCAAGTGACAAGAATGTTATTCTATTTGTCATCACTGTCAAAGGAAATGAAATCTGCAAAATAAAAGCTGGTCAGAAATTGCTTTTTGTGTGCATTTCTGCATCAGAGTGATCGTTTCAACACTTATAAAACACAAATTTTCCCCAAAAACTTTGCTTGGGGCTGTAAGTGGTTGAGGTCAAAGGAAATGAGTTAATTCACATTTCCACTTTCTCCCTTTTCAAGGGTAAATTTTTCTTTGTGTTTTTGAGACAGGGTCTCTGTATGTTATTCAGGCTAATCTTAAACTCTTGGCCTCAAGTGATCCTCTTGCCTCAGCCTCCTGAGCAGCTGGGGTTACAGGCATGTGCCACCACACCCAGCAGTTTCAGGGTTTGTTTTTGTTGTTGTTAATTTTTTTAGTTGTTGATGTTGGAGGCTGCCAAACACAGAAGAGAAGGTGGAGGGAGTCATTTAGAAAGGCCAGAACCTACCCTGCTGTGGCAGAGATGGGTGTGGAGGAGGCCAGATGTTGCAGGAAGTGAAGTAAGGCAGGTCAGGCCAGATGGGAATGGACTGTCCTTCTGGGAACCCAAGGATAGGGCAAGTGGCTAGCAACCGCGTGGGGGATAGGCTGAAGGAGGGTAGTTTTGAGGGAGAAAGACCAGTTGTGAGGCTGTTGTCATAGACCCAGCAAGTTTAAGGCTAGCCTAAGGCAGTGATGACAGAAGATGGGAGAAAGGTCACATCTCGATGATGGTTTGGGGAGTGGCATTCACAAGGCTGGGTGTGGGTGATGAGTGCACAGAAGTGTCCAATTGGGGGGGAAAAAGCTGAAGGTGGCAGTTCTGAAGGAGGTCTCCACTGTCTCTATTGCTATTGCCCTCTCCCTAGCTCCAGGGAGCTCTCTCTTCCAGTCTGACTATCTCTCAGTCTGGCTGTCTACCTCTGTTTCACTGTGATGCTGTCCATCTCTGTCTTCTCTCACTGCCTCAAGGTTTGCTTGTCTCTACACATCATTCTGTTCTCCTCTAATGACCAAGTCCTTCCCAACCACACTCTTCCTTCTGCCTGGTAACTTCATACATATGCCTTTGACATCCCATCACCCTCATCCAATTCCATGAAAGTCTCCCACTTGCCATTTCACTGTTCATTATAAAATTCATTTTCTGTTTTCTTGTTAAAATTACTCCCAATAAAGAGAATCTATTGAAGCCCACTCTTCTTTCTATGCTAATTCAGAGGGTCGTTCATCCTGGCTGCTTATCAGAATCACCTGAAGGACTCTTTAAAAATTGCTAGTGCAGGGGCTGGGATTGTGGCTCAGTGGCAGAGTTCTCGCCTCACATGAATGAGGCGCTGGGTTGGGTCCTCAGTTCCAATAAAAATAAATAAAATAAAGATATTGTGTCCATCTACAACCAAAAATATATTAAAAAAATAAAAATTGCCAGCACAAGGACTCATCCTAGACTTGCTGAATGTGTTGATGGAAAGCCTGGCAACTGTTCCCAGCTTCCAATGGTAACACTGAAGCACCAGGAGGATTGAAGCCACAGCTACAGATAACAAGTCATAGATGGTAGATCGAAGAGAAGACCTTGGGCCAGTTGTTCAGACTATGCCAGTTAGTTTCAGCTAAAGAGAGAAGATGAGGTAGAGTGCAGGGTTGCATTGTACAAGACCTGACCATCTGGGGGCTTGAGTGGGGAGACCCTCTTACAATAGCTGTGGTCACCCAAACACCATGAAATACACTTGCCATTCATCATGTGAGGAGTAAAATGGTTATGCATATGTTTATGGTGCCTTACAATAAGTTCTGTGGTAGAGCACAGAGGAGCAGTCTCTGTGCCTTGGCTGTGGCCTCTGTGTAAGGGTAGGTTCTGGCCTTTCTAAATGACTCCCTCCACCTTCTCTTCTGTGTTTGGCAGCCTCCAACATCAACAACTAAAAAAATTAACATCTCTGTGCAGAGATGGCATCTGAGCTGAACCTTGTGGGCAACTTTAATGTTAGTGAAGTGGAGAAGAGAAACAGGAACCCATGCAGATGAAAACAGCAGAACAGAGCAAAGAAGACTGTGGAGCAGAACGGCATTAGAGGTTCATACTTCAAGCATTCTCTGCCAACCCTCCCCAAACCCACAACAGTTCTTCATAAAACCCCTCAGTTTCTTTACCTTGGAAGTGATGTAAGTACCTACCAGAACACAAAGGGCTATTCAAACCAGAGTAATGTGAACTGAAACGGTGTTGAGAGATGAAGAAGCCCAGTTATACAGTGTGATGTTCAATTTACTAGCCGCTATCATTTATTCATCATCTACATGCCAGGCATTTTATGTGCATTATTTCATTTACTCCTCATAGAACCCAGAAGGTTAATATTATTATACTCAAGTAATATATAAGAAAACCAAGGGGGCTGTGATTGTGGCTCAGTGGTAGAGCGCCTGCCTCGCATGCGTGAGGCAGTGGGTTCGATCCTCAGCACCACATACAAATAAATAAAAATAAAGATATCATGTTCATCTACAAATAAAAAAATTAAAAAAAAAAAAAGAAAACCAAGGTTTCAATAGCCTCAGTTTACACAGTTACAAAGCTAGGAAATGGCAAAACCGGAATTTAAACTTAACCATTAAAGTTCTCATTCCTTAAATTTAAAAAGTGGAGAGAGAGAAGGAGGAATTCTATATTTGAAAATAAAAAACAAGGTTAAAATATGTATGTAGTTCAAGATAATATCTAATGGGGCCATTTCAACACTCAAGTAGTTTGAAGTATTCATAATCATGTCTATAAGTTGTCTAAATATTCTGTATCCTATATTTTGGTTTATTCAAACATTTTAGCAGTAGAAAGAATACTTTCTTTAGGCAAAATTTGTTGTGGATGTTCAACATATAAGATAAATGAAACAGGAGCTCTTTGTGCTACTAAGAGGTGGAAATTCATTGGACATCAGCATTGTCCTCTCTCCTCTCAAACATTTTCCCCCAAACTCAGGGACTCCATGGCTCTAATGTATGATCCCAAATAAGTTTTAAAATTCTTACGTTTTTTTCTACATACCATTCAAGAGAATGGGTCCGGGGAGCAAACAAATGCCTTATGGTGTGACAGAGGTGTATCTTTTCCCAGATGGAATATTGTGGCTGGACAGGAGGGCTTTGGCCACCTGGAGGACCACTCCTGTGTTGTCATGGGTGCTCCTATGACCTAGAGGAGGACAGAACCAATCATGGACCTGGTTTAATGCCTGCTCCAAGGCCATCACCTCCCTGGAGAAGTCCTGACTTTTGTCCTCAGAGCCATAAAAGCAAATAGTGATGTCAAAACTTATTTTGGGGCCAGGCACAGTGGTGCACACCTGTAATCCCAGTGGCTCAGGAGGCTGAGGCAGGAGGATCGCAAGTTCAAAGCCAGCCTCATCAACTTAGGATCTTACTAAGTTGCCCAGGGCCTCTCTAACTCAAAATTAAAAAATTAAAAAACAGGCTGGGGATGTTGTTCAGTGGTTAAGTGCCCCTAGGTTCAATCCTTGGTATCAAAAAAGAAAAAAAAAAACAACTTATTTTGGATGGGAGAGTGCCAAGACTGTTCTTGATGACGTCTCTGATTGACCCCAGCACATGAAAAAACCACCCAAGGACAATGTTTTGTCACTGTTTCTCTGCTTGCTTTAGGGTTCCTTCTGATGGAAGGCATCATAAAGTGATTCACACCTGCTCAAACATGATATATTTTACTGCCAGAACAGGCCACTTCTAAGTCCCTATTCCTTTTAAGAAGTGGAAGGGTTTTATCACAGTATGTTTTGGTGACCTCTGTTCTGGTTTTCACAGGACTGGGGGTCCCTGAGGACACCAACTTTTCAGTACTAAAAGAAAGTTCTGGGAAAACCAAGACAAATTGTTATTTTATCACCACCTAATACACTACTAACTTCAGCGTGGTAACTGACTTATAACAATGAGGGCCAGATGCTGTTTTGGGGATTTGAAGAGAGAAAATCATTTTTATATATTTTAAATGTATTCTTTAATAACCATACCAAATTATTTATGTTCTTCCTGTCACAAATTCACCAAATATACTTATTGTATCAGTGCAAAAAGAAAAAGAAGTTTAAAATCCAGTTAAATACACTTAAATATATACTTATTGCTTATGGTTAATTTTATATGTCAACCTGAACAGGCATGGACCCAGATATTGAATCAAATCCCATTCTAGATGTTTCTATAAAGATATTTTAAATAAAGTTGACATTTAAAAGGTAGGCTCTAAGTAAAGCAGATTACCCTGCACAATGTAGGTGAGCTTTATCCAGTTAAAGGCCTAAATAGAAAAAAGATTGGAAGACCACCTCTGGGGACCAGCCAGGGAGCCCAAGCTCAGGTCAGGCCCAGGACTGCCCCTGCACAGAGTGGAGGTCCATGCTGTGGCTCCTCACCTGAATCCATCTTGGGATGCTGCAGCCATAACCATAGTCCTCTCCATGTAGTAGCCTCCACCTTGAAACAACAGACAGGGCCTGGAGGCAGTTGCCCACCAAAGCACATCATGCCACAGCACTGTATCTCTGAACAGGCAGCCCAAAGCTATTGTAAGTCCCACCCTTTCAGCCTCATCTCTGAAAGGGGTTGCATCCATCTTGGGCCACCCCCACTGCTATCTTGAGTTACCTCCATTACCGCCCTCACCATCTTTAGTTGCAGTAGCATCCATCTAGGGACACCTACTGGGGACGGAAAGCAAACACCATGGTGAGGTACAGGTAATCTGCAATACCTCAAATCCACACTTCAAGAAAGGAAGACACATAATCAACACGAAAAAACAAGGGAAGAAAGTGCCCCAAACAAATGAAGATACTACAATAATAGAATCCATTGACAGTGCAGTTGATGAAATGTCAGAGAGAGAGTTTAGAATGTACATAATTAAAATGATCTGTGAATTAAAGAATGACAACTGAGCAAATACAGGCAAAAATTGATTACTCCAACAAAGATATAAGGGAGCAAATATAGGTAGAAAAAGATTACTTCAAGAGAGATAGAGATTGTGGGGAAAAAAAACAATCAAAAATTCTTGAAATGAGAGTTCCACTCTAGAGTTCCTGCGGACCGGCAGGAGCCATAGAGGGTCCAAATCTGCCCTCGGGAAACTCCATGGGTGTCCAGCCAAAGGGAGACCAAGGACTGCTAGCTGCTAGCCACTGGGGAGCCCAAACTCAGGGAAACCCCACTGGTGTCCAACCAAGGGTTGCAGAGACTGATAGCTACCAGCCACAGAGGAAGACACACCCAGGGTAAGAGTCGCCTGCAGAGATCCCAGTGTGAAGAGGCCCCACCCAAGTGTGCTCTGGGCCCACCTCAGTTCTGCTCCAGAGTTCCTGTGGTCAGGCGAGACAGAAGGCCCCAAACCGACCTTAGGAAATGCCAGGGGTGCCCAGCTGAAGGCAGACCAGAGCCTGCTAGCCTCCAGCCCCAGGGGAGCTCACGTTCACTGTAAGGGTCGCAGACAGACTCTCCAGCTTGTGACCCTGCCTAAGTGAGACCTGGGCCCGCCTCCAGTTCCATTCCAGAGTTCCTGTTCACCAGCAGGAGTGCAAGAGAGGGGCAAAACAGCCCTCAGGGGCCGCCTCAGGAGCCAGCTAAGGCCACTCCCACTGCCCTGTAGAGGTACATCCACTACCTCCACCACCAACTTTAGTGGCAGTAGTGCTCATCTGGGGATACTGGGGGAACAGAAGTAGCTCCAAGGTGAGGCACAGGTAATCTGGAGTGTCAATACAAGATTATAAGATAGAAGCTGCAATACCTCAGATAGGTATTTCAAGAAAGGAAGATACACAATCAGCATGAAAAAACAAGGGATGAAAGTGCCCCAAATAATCCTTGATACCACTGTAACAGAGTCCATTGACAACACAGTTGATGAAATGTCAGAGAAAGAATTTAGAATATACATAATTAAAATGATCAGCAAATTAAAGAATGACATAAGTGAGCAATTACAGGCAAAAACTGATCAATCCAACAAAGAAATAGGAGAGCAAATAAAAGCAACCATTGATCATTCTAACAAAGAGATAAGAGCGATTATAAAAGATTACTTTAAGAAAGAGCTAGAGATTGTGAAAAAAAACCAATCAGAAATTCTTGAAATGAAGGAAACAATAAATCAAATAAAAAACACAATAGAAAGCATCACCAGCAGACTAGATCACCTGGAAGACAGAACCTCAGATAATGAAGTTAAGAGATACAATCTTAAAAATAAACTTGACCATACAGTGAAGATGGTAAAAATCATGAACAGAACATACAAGAAATATGGGACAGCATCAAAAGACCAAATGTAAGATTTATTGGGATAGAAGGTGGCACAGAATTTCAAACCAAAGGAATGCACAATCTCTTCAATGAAATAATATCACAAAATTTCCCAAGTATGAGCGATGAAGTGGAAAATCAAATACAAGAGGCTTATAGGACACAAAACATATAAAATTTCAACAGATCTACACTAAGGCACATTATAATGAAAATGCCCAACATACAGAATAAGGATAGAATTTTAAAGGCTGCAAGAGAGAGAAGCCAGATTACATATAAGGGGAGACCAATTCGTATCTCAGCAGATTTTTTAACCCAGACCCTAAAAGCCAGGAGATCATGGAATAACATATTCCAAGCCCTGAAAGAAAATGGATGCCAACCAAGAATCCTATATCCAGCAAAACTGAGCTTCAGATTTGATGATGAAATAAAAACCTTCCATGATGAACAAAAGTTAAAAGAATTTACAGCAAGAAAGCCTGCACTACACAGCATTCTTGGCAAAAGATTCCATGAGGAGGAAATGATAACCAACAAGGAAAATTTACAAAGAGAGGAACTACACTAAAGGAAAGACCATTCAAAAGAGAAAACAACTCAAGGTAAATTCCAAAAACAAACCAAAATGACCAGAATTACAAATCATATTTCAATAATAAGCTTGAATGTAAATGGCCTAAATGCACCAATTAAAAGACATACACTGATAGATTGGATTAAAAAAAAAAGACCCAAAAATATGCTGTCTTCGAGAGACTCATCTCACAGGAAAAGACATCCACAGACTGAAAGTGAAAGGATGGGAAAAAAACATATCAATCACATGGACCCCGCAAACAAGCAGGAGTTTCCATCCTCATATCAAATAAAGTGGACTTCAAACCAAAGATGGTGAAAAGAGATAAAGAAGGTCATTTCATACTTCTTAAGGGAATCACACATCAACAAGACATAACAATCATAAATATCTATGCCCCAAATAATGGAGCTTCTATGTATATCAAAAAAAATCCTTCTCAAATACAAAAATCAGAGAGACCACAACACAATAATACTTGGGGACTTTAACACAGCTCTCTCACCATTAGATAGATCTTCCAAATAAAAACTTAAGAAACCATAGATCTCAATGAAACTATCAATAATTTAGACTTAACAGACATATATAGAGTATTCCATCCATCAATGAGTGAATACACTTTTTTTCTCAGCAGCACATGGATCCTTTCCCAAAATAGATCATATGTTATATCACAAAGCCAGTCTTAGCAAATACAAAAAAATAGAGATTCTATCCTGCATCCTATCTGACCATAATGGAATAAAATTACAAATCAATGACAGATTAAAAAACAGACACTACTCCATCACCTGGAAACTAAATAATATGCTATTGAATGATACATGGATAACAGAAGACATCAAGGAAGAGATAAAAAAATTCTTAGAGGCAAATGAAAACTCTGATACAACATATCAAAATCTCTGGGATGCCATGAAGGCAGTGCTAACAGGAAAGTTCATAGCATTAAGCTCATTCATTAGAATAAGTAAAAGTCAACAAATAAATGAATTGACTCTTCGTCTCAAAGCCTTAGAAAAGGAACAAATTAAAACCCAAAGAAGTAGAAGACAGAAAATAATCAAAATTAGGGCTGAAATCAATGAAATTGAAACAAAAGAAACAATGAATGCAAAAAATTGACAAAACAAAGAGCTGGTTCTTTGAAAAAATAAACAAAATTGACAAACCCTTAGCCACCCTAACAAAAAGGAGGAGGGAGAAAACCCAAATTACTAAAATTTGTGCTGAAAAAGGAAATATCACGACAGACACTACTGAAATACAGAGGATAATTAGAAACTATTTTGAAAATTTATACTCCAGTAAAATAGAAAACCCTGAAGACACCGACAAATTTCTAGAGGCATATGACCTACCCAAACTGAACCAAGAGGACATACACAACTTAGACAGATTAATTTCAAGCAAGAAAATAGAAGATGCCATCAAGAGCCTTCCAACCAAGAAAAGCCCAGGTCCAGATGGATTCTCAGCTGAGTTCTATAAGACCTTCATAGAAGAACTAATACCAATTCTCCTCAAACTATTTCATGAAATAAAGGAGGGAACATTTCCAAACTCATTCTATGAGGCAAGTATCACCCTGATTCCAAAACCAGACAGAAACACATCAAAGAAAGAAAACTTCAGACCAATATCCCTGATGAACATAGATGCAAAAATTCTCAACAAAATTCTGGCAAATTGCATACAAAAACATGTCAAAAAAATAGTGCACCATGATCAAGTGGGGTTCATTCCAGAGATGCAAGGTTGGTTCAACATACGGAATAAATTAATGTAATACATCACATCAATAGACTGAAGATAAGAGTCATATGATTTTGTCAATCTATGCAGAGAAGGCATTTGACAAAATGCAACACCCTTTTATGCTCAAAACACTAGAAAAACCTGGGATAGTAGGAACATACCTCAACTTTGTAAAAGCTGTCTATGGTAAACCCAAGGCCAACATCATCCTAAATGGAGAAAAATTGGAATCATTCCCTCTGCAAACGGGAACTAGACAGGGATGCCCTCTCTCACCACTGCTATTCAACATAGTCCTTGAAACACTAGCCAGAGCAATTAGACAGACGAAAGAAATTAAAGGGATACAAATCAGAAAAGAACTCAAACTATCATTATTTGCAGGCAACATGATTCTATACTTAGAGGATCCAAAAAATTCTACCAGAAAACTTTTAGAATTAATAAATGATTTCAGCAAAGTAGCAGGATATAAAATCAACACCCACAAATCAATTGCATTTCTATACATCAGTGATAAACCCTCTGAAAGAGAAATTGGGAAAACTATCCCATTCACAATAGCTTCAAAAAAAAAAAAAAAAACTTGGGAATCAATTTAACAAAAGAGGTGAAAGACCTCTACAAAGCAAACTACAAGACACTGAAGAAAGAAATTGAAGAAGACCTTAGAAGATGGAATAGTCTCCTATGCTCCTGGATAGGCAGAATCAATATTGTCAAAATGCCCATACTTCCCAAAGCACTATATAGATTCAATGCAATTCCAATTAAAATCCCAACATCATTCCTTATAAAAATAGAAAAGGCAATCATGAAATTCATTTGGAAGAATAAGAGAGCCACAATAGTAACAAAAACAGCATGGTACTGGCACCAAAATAGACATGTAGACCAATGGTATAGAGTAGAAGACACAGAGATGAACCCACTTACATACAGTTACCTTATACTAGATAAAGGAGCCAAACACATCCACTGGAGAAAAGATAGCCTGTTCAACAAATGGTGCTGGGAAAACTGGAAATCCATATGCAGCAAAATGAAACTAAACCCCTATCTCTCACCATGCACAAAATTCAACTCAAAGTGGATCAAGGACCTGGAAATCAGACCAGAGACCCAACGCCTACTAGAAGAAAAAATAGGCCCAAATCTTCATCATGTCGCCTTAGGACCATACTTCCTTAACAAGACTCCTATAGCACAAGAAATAAAATCAAGAATCAACAAATGGGATGGATTCAAACTCAAAAGCTTCTTCTCAGCAAAAGAAATAACCAATGAAGTGAACAGAGAGCCGACATTCTGGGAACAAATCTTTGCCACACACACATCCGATAGAGCACTCATCTCCAGGATATATAAAGAACTCAAAAAACTTATCACCAAAAAACCTAACAACCCAACCAATAAATGGGCCAAAGAACTGAACACAAACTTCACAGAAGAAGATATACAATCCATCAACAGACATATGAA